>JADLZN010003894.1:0-302456 GCA_018155175.1 Sinocyclocheilus anophthalmus | reverse complement strand
TTTTTTCCTCAGAACATCGAAACCACAATTACACACTTTCATGCTGAACATACTGTAACATGATATCAGTACAATATGGAAGTTGTGCTGAAATCAAAATGCACAAATTGAAGGCACCATTCACAGATTTCATAAGCTGTTTACATCACTTTGAGTTGAAATACTTTAGCCGTCTAGTTGTTCCTTGATGCCCGTTTGGTATAATTACCACCACTGTGTGAAAGTGTCCACAATCTTTCAAGCGGCATGCTAATGCGACCACTAAAAACAGTCAAAATGCAGTGAAATTACCATCCACTTCAGCGCCTGCCCATTTCACCCCAATCAAGCTACACAAAGGCCATATCCTCATGAAAATGACGAGTGGTAAAGTGTTGCCTACCATGGCAACACCCCCCTACACAACTCCTCCTTTAGCAGCTCAGCTCGTGAGAAAACTTCAACACGCTCGCACCCTCTCCGTCTCAGCATTTGTGTCTTGACAATCTGTATTCCGTAAATTATTCAGTGACAATAACATTTGCATTGAAGGCAGGCGGCAGTACCCGCGTGTCCCAGTACCTACCGTGAGCTTTATAAACAGGAGCCAGAAGGAGATCATCTCCACCTTGCCAAGAAAATCTTTTCAGTGAAACCCACAAGCACTCTGGGCTTGAGTAAATATGTTGTGGATGCATGGATAGGAAGTGAACTTGGCTTGATATGGGACTTATTGGTAGAAATGTCATTGCTAGATGGTCTGATGTCACTGATGTTGGCGTGAATGCACCTCAGGGCATCTTCCTGTTACAAACGCTCAACTCTGATTGGTCACTCTAGTGTATTTCCACTAACAGCTGCAGTTTTGGCTGGCTGATCAATAAGTGGCTTGTCAATGAGGTCATGTGTCACTTCCTGATGGATTTCCTTAAATGACTCTTTTCATGGGGAATGTAACAGTTGGGAATGGAGCTATCACTAATTAATACAATCCAGAGATACATTTTGAACTGTTTCAGTATCAAATAGTTGTGCACATCATTGTGGTGAGCATTGGCCATTGAAAAGGAGCATTTCAGGCTCAAGGTTGTTCTGTCCAGAATGAAATAATAACCTGCATGGAGCATCACAGTAACAGGTGCATGGGGGCCATTCAGACATATGTGACTGGCACTGAGCCCTTGGATATGGAAAGGCAATGTTCTCAGATGAGAAAAAATATCACTATGCGGCATGAGAGCACTGCAGACTAAGATACAAATGTCTCAAATGGAGAATTTTGAGAGATTTATCAGCTTGAATGGAAAAATGACTTGAATGATAATGTTTGTTTTATTTACAAAGTGACTATTAAAAATGAATTACATGTATTTTTTGAGAACTTATTTTGCGAAGCTGCTTGTAAAAAGTAAAAAGTGGCTTTAATACAGCAAGAGAATAAATATTAATAAATATTTGTGAATGATGTATAAATATACTTAGAACTTAAAGACTATGGAAAAGGAGATTAAATATATATAGCTATATATTATATATAAAATTATATATATAGTATGTTACATAAATCATATATAAATTATCTTCATAAAAAATATTTATTAATAAAATATAATTATTTGTAATAAATATGTAATATAATATTATAATTATATATATTAGAAACAATATAATGGAAAAAAATATATATATAATATATTTTACAAAATATATATATTGTTAATTTTTTTAATACATACAAAATATATGAGGCATTAGACTTCAAGAAATGTTACAGTTATAATGAAAATGGTCTCCTCCTCAATCTCTCGTCCTGCTCTCCTCTCTATAATATATTTAATAATATTATATATATTATACAGTATATGTATAAATTCAAATTTAATCAAGAGAAAATCCTTTATAAGTTGAAACTTAGTGAATTTTCAGGTACTAAATGTGGATTCAGTTTATAAAGGAACATACCTGATTTGAAGTTGTATTATAAGCCATTATGAATACTGGATTTTATGAATACATTTATGCATAAAGGCTTAGAAAATGTTACCCATATTTTTGCTGACATATTAATAGCAGTTCATGTGGCAGCTCTCTGCTCTTCTCTGCATTAATGGGAGGGTGAAATGGAGCAGGAGACATTCTCATCTGTAATAATTTCCAAAGAGGTCTCACTGTCTCACTTTACCCCAGGCACACACACACAACCCACACCACACACACACAGCACACACACACACCCACCACACTCCTCCACTCACCCAACGCGGACACTTTAAGTCACACTAAAACACAACACACACACCCACCCACACACATTCAGCTGAGAAGCCCAGTGCTGATGTTGTCTGACAACATCTCAGATCTCGTATTCCACATTTTCTGAAGTGCTTGAGGATTGTACAAGAAGCCTGGGATTAATTAAACTGTCACAGCTTCTGTTTCTCATGTTGTTTCACAGCTACAGCAACATTTTAATGCTTCAGGTTCACATTAGAGAGGACATTGATGAATACAAGTTTTATTGATATGACTTATCCATATCTCTTAAAAAATTCCTTGTTATGCCAGCTCATAAAAATTTAACAATATACATACCAAATATCAATGCAAGTACTTTTTTGATCTTATTTCGCACATCTATGATGCAACAATATTAAGTCTGATATAAAATACAGTAAATGTTTCAGTAGAAAGAGCAAACAAAATCTAAATCTCTAAAAAAAATACAGACTGCAGATAAAAACCTATCACCCCATGCAAGTGTACACACTCTCACTTGTTTGCACAAAATAATGAGTCTTTAGACCAAATTAGCACAAATCCAATGAGTTTAGCATCTGTTTGTCATAGCATCGCAATAATATTACATTCTTTACAGCACCAAAGAAAAAAAATATATAAGAGCAATCCAGCACAAACTCCATATAAAACCAACAGTATGACACCTAACACCATATTCATTTTCATAAAGTAGAAGTCTGACTATTCATAAAGTTCTCTGTGTCCTACCTTGTTGTGATACGCTCAGAGAGGGACAGGACGTGCGTCACGATCTGGGAAGATTTGCATAATGCCTCCAAAATGTTCACGCAAAGAAAGAAGTCTTTTATTCTCGCTGTAGTTTTGTTGTTTCCGCCGCCGCCATGTCGTGAAGGCGCTTTGTTTCGTTGTGAAATCGAAACTACTTAGTTTGGTCTTCCAAAGATGAGTCGCTGCTTTCTTCATGGCCTGGACGAAGCGAGTCCAGAAACCGGATGTCGTCACATGTCCTCCGACGCTCCGTTGCGAAATTCGCCGGCCGCGCCGTTCTCCACCCCCGCCTCTGCTCACTCTAACACTCCGTCCTTCCTCACGCTAGCCCCGGCCTCTGCCACGTAGGCGCCGTGTGTGACGGCTGTTCGGGGTGTTGTGAAGCGAAACTACTTTGTTTGGCCTTTCCAAAAATGGACACAACTAGAAATCAATGGTTAAGTTTTATTTACAACACTGTCCCAGAACAGTTCAACCCAAATATTCATGTGTGCAGCGCATTTTATGGAGGACTGTTTTTTGATCCTGGTAGAGTAGACTACAATGTTGGCTGTTCTGACTCAAAGACTGTAAATATATGTTTTTATATTTAAAGAGTTTTTATATTTAAAGCGAGTTTTTTTTGGGCAGTGTAGAGTAGCGCTTGTTTTTTTGTTTCTCCGATCACAAATGCAGACTGGTTTTATGTTTACGAGGCGTGATGCAACGCAACGCGTAAACAGACAGTATAAGTCATTATAATCCATAATTATGTCCCCACTGGATGCAACGAATGCCTCGTTTATAATGGGTTTTCATGTTTTTGAATCATCGCTACGGCCTGACAGGGCATCACAATATGGTAAGGGGTGTAATATTTCTGTCACACGCTTGAGGTATTCGGCCAATCACAAAGCACTGGATAGCTGGCCAATTACAGCACACCTCGCTTATTTAGACCTATGAGCTTTGTAAAAATCGACGCGTTTCAGAAAGGCGGGGCATAGAGGAGAAACAATAATGTACAGTATGTGGAAATAATTTTTTTGAACCTTAAACCGCAGAAACACATTTCATTACAACAAATACACAAAACAATGTTCTTTTTAGCAGCATTGATGACCCCTTTAAATACTTAATATGAACACTGTAATGCAAAAGTTAAGGAATCATCTGAACAGAAGTAAAAAACTTATATTAGGACAAAAAAAAGTTTCATTTTGAGACTAGCATGGGTACTTTAGAAAGTTAGGAAAACATTGGTGCTTTCACCATGTCCTGGCTGAGTGGTGAACTCTGCGGACCTTGGAAAGAATCTGTTCTTGGTTATACTCTTTGTCCTTTGTTCGTGCCTGTGAACGGTTCATCTTTCAAGCCTGTCACTTTCAAGAATCAGTTCTGACTTTGTAACTATTGAGCTGTAAATTGACCAGACATAAATTCCCTGTGGATAAAGTTTGCAGATCCATTATTTAACTTTTGTCATAGCACCCTTTGAAAACTTTCACTGCCAACCAATAAAAAGGCAGCTGTCTTTTATATAGTCATTGCCATTCAGCTGCCTGAAATTCCTTACATTCACTATAGCGCCACAGGGTATTTTGGTGTATGTGCATAAATACATATTGTCAATCTTTTTGACTTCAGGGATCAGACCTAAGCCCTCACAAAAAAAAATTCATAGGCACGAAAAAAACTTTTTTTTGCCCCAGTGAATGGCCTTGACTAATAGGACAAACAAGTCACTATAGTATTTCACTGGCCTTTTTTCGTATTCTCCTCAGGGATTCTGCAGCCACTGAACCAGAGGCAGTTAAATTTTACCCGGTTGTTTGTAAAGGCTTTATTTATTACCTGTGTGAACAGGAGCACTTTAAATTTTATTCCCTTTTTATTTTGCATTTCAAAAGTCATTTAAGAGTCATTTGAATGGGTGCATGTATGTGATGTGGACAGAATCAAAATTACTGAGTGATTCCCAAAACTCAAATTGCATCACAAATATTGTAGTGTTACAATTAAAATGGTTCTATTGGTGAACAATAAAATAAATAGTATTGTTTTACTTCACTGTTATATGGCCACATAAAGCAGACTTGATCTCAGAATTCTCTGACAGCAGCAGTGTTACTCAAGGCCGGCATACCAGACAATTGTTCAGGGTACACAATCGCATTTGGTCTTAGGCACAAGGTGCCCTAATTTCATGTCACAGTTTCATGTTGAAAAAATAACAGGAAAGGATACACTCCACAAAAAAAGATGAGACTTTAATTCAAAATGTATTTTTTTTTTTATCTATGAGACATTATGCTTAAAGGCAATGATGCTTAATGACTTTGAAGAATCCAGACTGCTGACTTGGCTGAGTGCAAAACCTCCGGGAACAATCGTCATTGAATGTTTGTGTACCATCATAAAACTCTGAATTCCCTAAATACATGCTAATTGTCTAAGTATTTCTTACATGGAGTTTGTTAGTTTTCCCACACTGAAATTTAATTGATATTTCAATAATTTATCGCTCAAACTAAACAGCTGCTACAAAAATACAGTTTGTACAGTTTGCGGTTTATGGTACCGTTTGTGTCAAGCCATTTGTTAGTCTGGTTGTTTAATGAGAAAGAGATGAAATGTAATTGCAAAAAAACGAGTTAAGAATCTGTACACCTGCAGCAGTGGAGGACTATTATTCTGCCATGTGAAACTTAAGAAGAACTGATGATGGAACGGTTTGATGTTCAGCTGACTAATCAGCAGAAAGGGGCATTTCATTCCTGCCCACGTGTAGAAATCAAATATTCAAGCTGTTTATTCATATACCCCTGAACGAAAAAAAAAAAATCGAGCTTTTTTTTGTTTAGTTTAGTTTTTTTTGGAAAAATTAAAAAGGAGACTTTTTTCCTCATTTTTCTTCTTTCATTATTAAATAAAAAAAGACGACTGAACAAATGATACACAGATTATTTTGCAACTGCTTTTTGTTGCTGCTTTTTGCCTTTAAGTTTTTGCGTTCTTCGAGTGCTCTTTTGGGCTTCCTGGCCTGCATGCCATTTGCTCCTCTACCATCATGAAGAAATAAGTCATCTAGTCTCCTTACACTCTTCTTTTCTTTCTTTTACTTACATTTCTTTTATTTTCCATTGAATGTTTTGTGTCTCTGAGTCCAAACTCGTCTGTGCCCGCCGCCAAAACTTCAACCAGACCACAACTCCGCATCATTCTTCAGCAGATGTCCAACGATTGGCTCCCCAAGACGTCACTTCAAACGACTACTGAACCTCCAGCCAATCAACAACCTCGGGAAACCCCCTTTATTGACATGCCACCGAAGGGAACCCCCAAAAGATTAAATCCCCTAACATAGGCAATGCAAGTAAACCTCGGATTCTAGCTGAACTGTGCATTTAATATAAGTTTAAATTCAATGCGAGGGTTTACTAAGGGGTCTAGGACGTTGCTAAAAAACTTTGCCCCCTTACATATTGTGATGCCGTGTCCCGGCCGGTGCGATGAGACAAAACCAATTAAACCCATTACAAATTAGGCATTTGTTACATCCAGTGGGGACATAATTACTGATTTCAGATTTATACTGTCTTTTTATGTGTTGCGTTGCATCGCGCCACGTAAACCTAAAACCATGTCTACATTTGTGATCGAAGAAATGACAAACAACAAATGCTACTCTACACTGCCCAAAAATCGCGTTTGAATCATCAGTGGAATTCTTTAAAATTGGAAAACCTACTTACAGGCTGTGAGTCAGAAACGCAAGACTGTCCTTGCAAAGTTGGAACTGCCCAACTTTATAGAAACACCCTTTGTGTGTAGACAGCATTGTAGTCTACTCTCCGTTCAGGAAACAGTCCTCCGTAAAATGCATTGCACACATCTGAATATTTGGGGGTAACTTTTCTGGAACAGTGTTGTAAATACAACTATAACCACTGCTTTCTAGTTTGGGGGGGGGGTCTCTTGAGGCCAAACAAAGTAGTTTTGCCTTCACAACGAAACACACAGCGTCACACACGGGTCGCCGTGATTTTGCCAAGTAAGACATGTTCCTGGATCAACATCTTTTGTTGATCCTGGATCAACATTACTGTCCAAAAATACAAACTTAACCCAATCCCTACCCCTAAACATAACACTACCCATAATTTATTCCTAAAAACAAAGGGAAATGATAGCTGATTAACAAGAATGTAGAAGCACCTAACCCTGATTGTAAACCTAAAACTGACATTTCCTGAAAAGTTTTCTCTCAATTCTGAAAGAAAATCACACTCACCGTCACACATGGCGGGCTTGAGAACGGCACGGCCGGCGGGCTTGCGGCAACCACATGTGACGACCCCGGGCTGGACTCCGCTTCGTCCACGGTGAAAGCCGATCCGGCGATCCACAGCGCGAAGTTGATGTATTTCCTCAGCGACCAGCACGGATCAGCTCTAGCATGACGAAGCGGATATCGTCCTATTTTGGAAGGCCAAACAAAGTAGTTTCGCTTTCACAATGCATTTCACGACATGGTGGCGGCGGCAACAATTACTACAGCGAGAATAAAAGTTACGCATTTTTTTCTTTGCGTGAACATTTGGGCAGTATTATGCTAATATTTTCACATAGTGAGGTAGACATGTGGGGGGGTGTTTGAACCAGGCGTTTTAGGAGGGCGTGGACGAGTCTTAACTTTTATAAAGAATATCTCTTTGGGTTTGAGACTTTAGTCTTTGCAACTTTAGGGATCTTATCTATGCACGAACAGCTTGTAACACTCAAAAGAGAAAGCAAAAATTAAAATCGCATCATATGACCCCGTTAAAATGACTGTGGTTGTTCAGATCTACTCAATTGCATATGCTATACACTGGGATTTTCATATTTCCAACCCTCGTAAAAGGGGTCGTATGATGCGATTTAATTTTTTCCTTTTTCTTTGGAGTGTTACATGCTCTTGGTGCATAAAGAGATCTGTAAAGTTGCAAAGACTAAAGTCTCAAACCAAAGAGATATTCTATTATAAAAGTTCAGAGTCAGCCACACCTACCTAAAATGCCTCGTTCCCTTTCAGTCGGTCACTCCCGACGTCACGTCGGAGGACCGACGAAATTGGGATCTCGCTTAGAGGGACCAATCTACTTCGAGTGTAAACTAAACGAGCCAATGCACATTGGCATGCGATTATTGCAGCGCATATTCAGCTTTTCGCTTTGGAGCCAAGCGATCACATCGTTTTGCTCCTGGCTACTCTACTGAGAGAAGACTGAACGTGTTCAGAGTGCTCTTTGGAGCTCTTGGTGTTGGTGGTACGGTGCTTCAGCGGTGGTGGTTTTCCCGTGTTGAGTGGGTTGCACACATCAGGCTGCACTACCCCCTGTTTGTGTTGCAAATGATCATCTCCCCTGTGCGCCTCAGCACGCTAAAAGAGCTTTTTCCCCTAAAAGAGCAATTTCGGGTGCGTCTTTCTAAAGACGACGTTGCTTGGCAAACTTGACG
This sequence comes from Sinocyclocheilus anophthalmus, assembly GCA_018155175.1. Lineage (NCBI taxonomy): Eukaryota > Metazoa > Chordata > Actinopteri > Cypriniformes > Cyprinidae > Sinocyclocheilus > Sinocyclocheilus anophthalmus. The sequence goes on along the minus strand of JADLZN010003894.1, from coordinate 293,969 downwards.
TTACGTCTTTATAAAGACGATGTGGGTCTTGCTATAGCAACGTATCACCTGGGCGTTTCTGGATGCGATCGTTACCTGGCACTGGGTGATGGTCACAATCCCTGCCTCACGTGCCGCATGACGCATTCTGAGTGGCTTTCGTGATGGCTCATGCTTGCTCCCATGGCGGTGTATGACCATCTCTCGGAGTTTGCGACCGACTTCTCCGTTACCCGCAAGGGGGCGGAGTGCCCGTGCCACTGCCTAGATCTGGGGTTCCCTCTGGTGGCAGCCGGGGGCGTCCTTTTTCTGGCGGTGGGCGGACTGGTCTTACGGTCACGGTGAGGAATTCCTCTCCGGGGATGCCCAAACCCGCCGGCACTTCGAAACCTGCGGAGCTCTCAAAAAGAGCAGGCTGTACCCTCCCGGGGGGTACCACCTGTTTCTTCCGAGGCTCCCCCCGACGATCGGATGTCGATTGCTGCATCGGAGGGTGAGCTGGAGCTTTCTGGAGAGGAAGATTTGGCTGTGCTGCTCTCCTCCGGGACCGTAGCAATGCCTGGATCTGATCCAGAAATAATGGCTATGCTTTCGCGGGCCGCCGTAGGGGTAGGGCTCGATTGAAGACTTTCACCGTGTCCCGAGCCCTCAAGGTTGCACGATTGGTTCCCGGGGCGGTCCGCGCTGGTTCTCAGAGCCCCGCCTCGGTGCCTTTCTTCCCGAAGGTGCATAAGGAGCTCAACAGGTCATGGACGGCACCTTTTACTGACAGAAACTGATTTGCTGGATCCTCCTCCCTCACCACCCTCGATGTTGGGGCAGTCAGGGGGTTACAAGGGTCCCCCTGGTGGAGCGGTCGGTTGTGATGCAGTTGTGTTCTAATACCGCCTTCAACTGGCAGGGAGAACCGTGCCTCCTCTCCTGGGTCTGTAGGTACTCGGCTGGCCAGCGACGTCTATACGACCGGTGGAGAAGCTGCCTCCGCCTTACACGCTACGGCGTGATTGCAGGTGCACCAGGCCAAGGCACTGAGGGACTTACACGAGGGTGGTCACGAACCGGAAGTCCTCAAAGAACTCCGCCCCACGACGGACCTCGCGCTACGAGCGACGAAGATTAAGGCGCGGTCTCTGGGTCGTGCGATGTCCACTATAGTGGTCCAGGAGCACCATTTCTGGCTGTGACTGGCTGACATACGCGAGACGGACAAGACACGATTCTTGAACGCCCCCCAGTGTCCCAGCGCCGGCCTGTCGGCGACACACGGTGGAGAACGTGCCCAGCTGTTCTCCGCTGACCAGAGCAGACTGAGGCATCAGGTACATCCTGCCGGTGTGCAACTGCTGCCGTCGCCGAGGGCGGCCACCGCCAAAACAAGAGCAGCGCTCCTTCGGCCTCCAGCAAAGCTGTGCCGTGGAGTCGTTCGCAGGCCAGCCGCCCCGCCCGTCCAGGCCCCCGCCGAACATGTTGGCAAGCGAGAGAGCAAGAGGCCCGGTGACGGGCGACCCAGAGGTGGAGGGACTTGCTCTTCAGGAGATGGTAAGCACACCACTCCCTCCCCCGGAGGAGGGCCGGCGGAGAATCTTTTTTCCACCAATGACCTTGGTCGGTGGTACCCAAATTCTCGGCAAAGAGCATTCCTCTATTTTTGGGTCCCCAGAGGGGACGGGGGGTTTTGGACGACTTGGCGCCCCTTCCTTCAGGACCTCATACCAGCTCTTTGTCTGTCACGGAGGCTGGCAGAAGGGGAATGCCGTCTCAAAGCAGAGGATGGCCCACTGGATAGTGGATGCCATCACCCTGGCTTATCAGGCACAGGGTGTGCCCTGCCCACTCAGGCTGCGGGCTCACTCACCTAGAGGTGTTGCATCCTCCTGGGCGTTGGCTCGTGGCCCCTCGCTGACAGATATTTGTAGGGCTGTGGGCTGGGCGACCCCTAACACATTCGCTAGATTTTATAGCCTTCGTGTGGATCCGGTATCCTCCTGTGTTCTCACCTCTAACGGGTAGAAGCACTGAGAGGCCCCGTCTTCGGGTCGGCTTGCAAAAACCACTCCAGATAGTCCATATAGTAGACCCTGTTGAGCTCCTTCCCCTCGGCAGCCAGACGTGGCGGAGCGTCCGGCGCCAGGCCTTCACTCGCTGAATCCTCGAGAACCGGTAGAAGGCTGGGTTCCATATGTAAGACCTAAGTGGATCCCATATGTGTAAAGTCCACAATATAGCCTCAGAGCCCGTGTTTCCCCAGCAAACTTCTGCCATTCCAAGAGGGTTCAATCACCTCCAATCTTCCATATGCACCTAAGGAATTTTCATATGTGTATTTGCTTCCGAAACCTCCTTCGGGAATGTTCGAGCTTCTGTAACGTCCTTGTTCCAAGTAGAACGGGTACGTTTTTCCTAGTGTTATCCAGTCTTACTCATTGGGTAGTGCCATAGCAGCAGTAGCTGGTCCTCTTGTGAAGAAGCCCTGGCCTACGCCAAAAAGTAGGGGCGCAGGTGGCTTCAACAGGACACTGGAAGGGGCAGTACCTGTGGCCCTCTGTTAGGGATCCCAATTCGTCGGTCATCCAACGTTACGTCGAGAGTGACCGACTGAAAGGAAACATCTCAGTTACATATGTAACCCTCGTTCCCTGAAGAGGGAACGGAGACGTCACGTCCCGTCGCCATGGCTGCTGTACCACCGCTGAGCGGCCCGGTCACCGGCTCGGCTCCTCAGCGAAAACCTGATATGCGCTGCACCTGCTGCCTACTTCTACTCACGCTGTGATCAGCAGCAGCTGGATGTAATAATCGCATGCCAATGTGCATTGGTTTGTTTAGTTTACACTCGAAGTAGATTGTCCCTCTAAGCGAGATCCCAATTTCCCCGGTCATCCGACGTGACGTCTCGGTCCCGCCTTCCGGGAACGGGGTTACATACGTAACCGAGATGGTCGTTCTAACAAACTCCCCCCAACTATCTACCTCACTATGTGGGAAGATTGCATAACGCGTGCCCAAAGGTTCCAGATGTGTGCAGCACATTTTATGGAGGACTGTTTACTGATCCTGGGAGAGTAACGTTAGACTACAAGCCGGCTGTTCTGACTCACAGACTGTAAGTACGTTTTCATTTAAAGGATTTGCCACTGATGATTCAAATGCGTGTTTTGGGCAGTGTAGAGTAGCACTTGTTTTTTTGTTGTTTCTCCGATCACAAATGCAGACAGTTTTTTATGTTTACGCGGCGTGATGCAATGCAATGCAACGCATAAAAAGACAGTATAAATCATTATAATCAGTAATTATTTCCCCCTGGATGTAACAAATGCCTCGTTTGTATGGGTTTTAATGTGTTTGAATCATCGCTCCGGCCGGACATGGCATCAACAGTATGTGAGGGGCGTAACATTTCTGTCTCACGCTTGAGGTATTCGGCCAATCACAACGCATTGGATAGCTGGCCAATCAGAGCACACCTTGTTTTCAGACCGATGAGCGATTTTTAAGAACAAGGGAGATGTGCAGAGTTGTGGGAACTACAGAGGTATTAAGCTGATGAGTCATACAATGAAGTTGTGGGAAAGAGTAGTGGAAGCAAGGCTAAGGGGAGAAGTGAGCATTTGTGAGCAGCAGTATGGTTTCATACCAAGAAAGAGCACTACAGATGCGTTATTTGCGTTGAGAATGTTGATGGAGAAGTACAGAGAGGGTCGGAAAGAGCTGCATTGTGTCTTTGTAGATTTAGAGAACGCGTATGACAGGGTGCCAAGAGAAGAGCTGTGGTATTGTATGAGGAGGTCTGGAGTGGCAGAGAAGTATGTTAGAGTGGTGCAGGATATGTTTGAGAGCAGTAGGACAGTGGTAAGGTGTGCGGTAGGTGAGACAGAGGAGTTCACGGTGAAGGTGGGACTGCACCAAGGATCGTCTTTGAGCCCCTTCTTGTTTGCGGTGGTGATGGACAAGCTGACAGATGAGGCCAGACAGGAATCTCCATGGACTATGATATTTGCGGATGACATTGTGATCTGTAGTGAGAGCAGGGAGCAGGTGGAGGAAAGGCTAGAAAGGTGGAGGTTTGCTCTGGAGAGAAGAGGAATGAAGGTTAGTCGCAGCAAGACAGAATACATGTGTGTGAATGAGAGGGATCCAAGTGGAACAGTGCGGTTACAGGGAGAAGAGATAAAGAAGGTGCAGGATTTTAAGTACTTATGGTCAACAGTCCAGAGCAATGGGGAGTGTGGAAAAGAGGTGAAGAAGCGTGTGCAGGCAGGTTGGAATGGGTGGAGAAAAGTCTCAGGTTTGTTGTGTGATAAAAGAGTACCAGCAAGAATGAAAGGAAAGGTGTACAGGATAGTACACCTGGAGCTGAAGATGTTGAGGTTCTCTTTGGGAGTGACGAGGATGGATACGATCAGGAATGAGTACATCAGAGGGATAGCACATAGACAAAGTTAGAGAGGCCAGGTTGAGATGGTTTGGACATGTTCAGAGGAGGGAGAGTGAAAATGTTGGGAAAAGGATGCTGAGGTTAGAGCTACCAGGCAGGAGGCTGAGAGGAAGACCAAAGAGGAGGTTTATGGATGTAGTGAAGGAAGACATGAAGGTAGTCGGTCTGAGAGAAGAGGATGCAGAAGGGGATAGGACTAGATGGAGGCAAATGATTCGCTGTGGCAACCCTGAGGGAACGCCGAAAGAAATAAATGAGAAAAAAAATTTACAGTATGTGGAAAATAATGTGTTGTTTGAAATTTAAACCGCATAAACACATTTCATTACACCAAATAATGTTCTTTTTAGCAGCATCATATGACCCCTTTAAACCCATTCTTTTCTCACTTTCTCTCTTTCTGCAACTTGTGTTTAGATTAGTCTTATTTATACTGAAAAGGGATTCTTGTGTTTTGTGCTTACAAGTTAATGTCTTAAACTTCCAATCTTGTTACTGTGCTAATTAATAGTATTTTCACTATACTTTGGATATTAATATCCATTGCAGAATTGATATTATATGTTCAATGAATCCTGGCCGATTCAAGTTGATCAGCCATAAAACAGTGATTCTGTCAAAATCCCCTATAAAAATCATAATTAATTCCCTTTGAGCTAATTTGACCTTCTTCTGAATGTGTACTCTTTTTTTCATTTTTGTTTTTCTCTTGAAGGACTTCTGGTCATAATGAAGGCTTAGCTATATCTTCAGCAATCGCTTTGATCACCTATTGATGAATTTGTAGCTATGAAGTAAAACTTATAAAGATCAACCTCTTTAGCCCTGTCTTTTGTGCCCTGGATAACAGACCTCATCCATTTAATAAGGACTTCATCCGAGAGCTATTGTCACCCCTGGTATCTCGCTCTGACAGGATGGATTTTAGAAGATATGAATATTCACATTTGCTGTCCATCTAAATCCTTGGCTCAAGATTTTTACAAATTTCTGGACTCATTTAACCTTATAAAATAAGTTTCTGGTCCCACACACCAGAAACGACACAGAATGGAATCTAGTGTTATCATTTGTTGTTTTTCCTGCGATTATGTATATTTGATGTTGCCATTTCTGGCCACAATCTGCTGGGTTTGAATACATACTGTGATGTTCCCTGCCTTTACTCCCCCAGCAGTTCTCTGATGCCTACAAAGCCATCCATCTGTCCCATGTCACGAAAACCCTTATGGCTTGGACACTGAGCAGTTGGTGAGTCTCTTTAACCCAACCAGTACCAATACTCTGGACTCCAACCAGTACCAATATACTCTGGACTGTTGCCCCTCTTAAGCCAAGGAGATCTAAGGCTCTTGCCTGGCTCAGCAAGTCCACCCACACTTTTTGGCATGAGTATAGATCCATGTTTCATGTGAAATTCTCAGAGACTGTCAAAGGCAATATCAAAGGTCTGTAAAGGTAGAAATATATACAGTGGTGTGAAAAAGTGTTGTCAACCACCCTTCGAAAAAAGAACCACCCCCTTCTTGATTTCTTATTTTTTTGCATGTTTGTCCACTTTAATGTTTCAGATCATCAAACAAATTTAAATATTACACAAAGTTAATGCAAGTACATACAAAATGCAGTTTTTAAATGATGAGTTCATTTATTAAGGGAAAAAAGCTGTCCAAACCTATGGCCCTGTGTGAAAAATTAATTGCCCCCTCCTGTTAAATCAGGAAAGAACTGCAATTAACCACATTATGTTAGAAAGCTGAGTTAAATTTCACTAACAAAAACCAGGCCTGATTACTGCCAGACCTCTTGAATCAAGAAATCACTTAAATAGAAACTGTCTGACAAAGTGAAGCATGCTTAAATAGCAACACAGTATGCCGCGATCTAAAGAAATTCAAGAACAGATGAAATCAAAACAGTTTGACATATATCTTCTGTACAAGAAGTAAGGCAAGGCAAGGCAAGGCAATGCAAGTTTATTTATATAGCACATTTCCTACACAATGGTAATTCAAAGTGCTTTACCTAAAAAGAAAAAACAATAATCACAACAATAAAACAAGGAATTTAAAACTTTGAAAATTATTTAAAAAAAAATAATAATTTGATTTAAGAGGTTTAAAATGAATTTAAGAAGACGATTATACATATAATATAGTGCAATCAGTTCTGACATCGCACAGTGCTCATTCAATAACTGCACAGCTAAACAGATGAGTTTTGAGTCTGCATTTAAATGTGACTAATGTTTTAGCACTTCTGATCTCTTCTGGAAGCTGATTCCAGCTGCGGGTGGCGTAATAACTAAAAGCACATTCCCCTTGTTTTGTGTGAACCCTTGTTATTTCTAACTGACTCGATCCTAATGACCTGAGTGGTCTTTTAGGTTTATATTCAGTGAGCATATCTGCTATATATTTAGGTCCTAGGCCATTGAGTGATTTATAAACGAGTAAAAGTACTTTATAAAGCCATTTCTAAGGCTTTGGGACTCCAGCGAACCACGGTCAGAGCCATTATCCACACATTGAGAAAACTTGGAACAATGGTGAACCTTCCCAGGAATTGCCGGCCAACCAAAATTACTCCAAGAGCACAACGACGACTCATCCAAGAGGTCCTAAAAGAACCCAGAACAACATCTAAAAAACTGCAGGCCTCACTTGCCTCAATTAAGGTCAGTGTTCATGATTCAGCAATAAGAAAGAGACTGGTCAAAAATGGCATCCATGGGAGAGTTCCAAGGCAAAAGCCACTGCTGACCAAAAAGAACGCAAAGGCTCTTCTCTCATTTGCCAAAAAATAACTTGATTATCCCCAAGACTTTTGGGCAAATATTCTGTGGACTGATGAGACAAAAGTTGAACTTTTTGGAAGGTGTGTGTCCCGTTACATCTGGCGTAAAAGCAACACAGCATTTCATAAAAAGAACATCATACCAACAGTCAAACATGGTGGTGGTAGTGTGATGATCTGGGGCTGCTTTGCAGCTTCAGGACCTGGACAACTTGCCATAATTGATGGAACCATGAATTCTGCACTCTATGAGAAAATTTTGAAGGAGAATGTCCGGCCATCAGTTTTGTGACCTCAAGCTCAAGCGCACTGAGTTTATGCAGCAGGACAATGATCCAAAACACAACAGCAAATCCAGCTCTGAATGGCTGAAGAAAAACAAAAATACGACTTTGGAGTGGCCTAGTCAAAGTCCAGACTTAAATCCGATCGAGATGCTTAAACAGTCCATTCATGCTCGAAAACCCTCCAATGTGGCTGAATTAAAACAATTCTGCAAAGAAGAGTGGGCCAAAATTCCTCCACAGCGTTGTAACAGACTCATTGCAAGTTATCGTAAACACTTGATTGCAGTTGTTGCTGCGAAGTGTGGCACAACCAGTTATTAGATTTTTAGGGGGCAATTACTTTTTCACGTAGAGGCCAGGCAGGTTTGGACAGCTTTTTTCTCTTAATAAATTAAATCATCATTTAAAAACTGCATTTTTTTGTATTTACTTGCATTATCTTTGTATAATATTACAATTAGTTTGATGATCTGAATCTTTTAAAAGTGTGACAAATATGCAAAAAAAAAAAAAATCGTGAAGGGGCCAACCCTTTTTCACACCACACGGTATATATTATAGATATATATATAATATATATATATATATATATTAATAGTGATATAAGATAAGTGTTGTCATGCTGTGTTTTAGACTTTGCGGAAAAACCCATCTCGACCTGACTGCCCATAAAACTGCAGGCCTATATCTCATCTAACCTTTAAAAAAAGGTGCATTTCTCTCGCATTTTTTTTTCTCCCTTGATTCTGGATCTTGTGCCATCTTAGTCCTGCTAGATGCAGCATTTGACATGATTGACCATGACATTCTTTTAAAGGGCCTTGAGTATTTGATTGGCATCCAAGATCTTGTTCTAAAGTGCCTCTTGCCTCAAGTAAAAGGACTTTTTCTTTTAATAACGACAAGCAACTTCATATACCAGTTAAATAACCACATAAACCAGTTCAACTTTTTATATAGCATCAATGTTGGACATAAATGTCTTTCAACATAACAGAAATAAAACAGCAGACCATGCATTTACTGTTTGGTGTCAGTAACCAACTAGGTCTCTTAACAAATCTGCACTAAGGTCAAAAACCTTTATGTCATTAAACAAATCAGCTTATTTATGTTCCTTCAAAATAACTGTGATCCTGAGGTACACCATGTCTTGTGTAAAGTCATTACTTTTTTCCTTTATTGTGCTTAATGTTTTTTTAGTCTTATATAATTATATTATTGCTGTCACATTCACTGTTTCTGTAATTCAGTGAATTTATAATTGTTAGAAATATCAATATATTTGCTTCACTTTGGTTTAATTTCTCTTGTTTTTAAATAGGCACAATGTTCAAAAACATTGATATAGCAGCTGTCGTAGTGTCACAAACATCTATGCAGAAAACCTATTATTTTCATGACTTGACCATGGTGTGCATAACCATAATGCAACTCAGATATACAGGTGTAGAAGGAATAATGACTCAATAATGTAAATTATGTCATTATTTACTCCCCCCTCATGCTGTTTCAAACCCACATGACTTCCTTTATTCAATGGTAAAACTTTTGTTGCTGTTATTTAGAGCTTGACAGCCCAATTCCTCATTCACTTTATATTTAAACAAATGTCCACGATATTCCTCAAAAATTTGCTCCATGAAAAAAAAGTAGCCTAAGTCATAGTCTTTTGGAATGACAGTCTATTTATTGGTAAATAATGACAGAATTTTCATTTTTGGCTAAACTATTCACTCATCGATATAATGACCGATTCTGGGGTTCATGAAGGTCCAACCTGCCATTTGTACAGGGGATCATGTGGAGAGCGGCATGCTGAGGATTTGAAATACTTGATGTTAATTAGAGGCAGCAGGAACAGGGCTGTCTGCAAGCCCTCAGCACGCCCACAGTGACAGGTGAACCTCTGTTCACTGGGAGGGTGGAGAGATGGGTCTCACCCACTGAATTATTCCTCCCTCTTACATTAAAACCCATGTGAAAAAGGTTATGGGTTTGACTAACTATATTTTGAGAGTGTTTTAAAGTATAATGTGAGGTTCATTAATATATAATTCGTCTGCTCATTTTCAAGGATTTGGTTTATTTATAGTCTTAAACCGCTGACCCTTCCAGAACACATCACATAGGGAGAGAACTAGTGGTGCAACATATCACAAAACTCACGGTTCTCATCATATTACGTATACTGAGTCACGGATCGGATCATTGTTCGGACCAGCAAAAAAAAACGTTTGCTTTTCAGTTATTACTGAAAGCCTAATTTAAGTACTTCGATACCACAGCAAAAACTACTAGCTTAAATAATAAAGTCAGTAATAAAACAAGAACAATTACACAAATTACAAGCATAGATTAATACAACAAAGTTACAAATAAAATCAGTAACAGTAGTATTCTGGTGCAGAAATGTAATAATTAAGTGTAAAATAATGTAATAATGCTCACTGCATAAGTTAAATACAGAGTAATCTTTGTTAAAGCTGTTGTGTTGTTTGATTAGCAGACAGAAGCAGGTATTTTAGGATGCTGTCTCTTTAACACTAGAACCGCCAGGGGTCGCTGTATACCTAAAACCGCCAGCGGATAAATTTTACCCACACACACGAAGCTGTTTCTGAATGGCTAAGAACAGATATTTACTGAACCTTATATGCTACTGCTTCAAAATAAGTTGTCTAGAGCAAGAAATGAGTATGTTATTCATCAACTGTATTTTTTGTCCTGTTGTTTTGTTCAAAACTTTTTTTTTTTTTTGTATGCCAGCCTTACACTAGTCAATTTCATACGGTCAATATTAAGCTAACAAGGACCTCTGCAATGACACCGAGACATTAGAGAATCTATAACATATTTAGGTGGTCGTAACAGGCTATTATAATACAATGTCATTAATCAATATACAGGTGCATCTCAATAAATTAGAATGTCGTGGAAAAAGTTCATTTATTTCAGTAATTCAAATCAAATTGTGAACAATTGGTATTAAATAAATTCAATGCACACAGGCTGAAGAAGTTTAAGTCTTTGGTTCTCTTAATTGTGAAGATTTTGGCTCACATTTAACAAAAACAAACCCAATTCACTATCTCAACAAATTAGAAAACTTCATAAGACCATAAAAAAAACTTTTAGTGAATTGTTGGCTTTCTGGAAAGTATGTTCATTTACTGTACTTGTTCTCAATACTTGGTAGGGGCTCCTTTTTTTAATTACTGCCTCAATTCGGCGTTTCATGGAGGTGATCAGTTTGTGGCACTTCTGAGGTGGTATGATCATAGATTCTCTATGGGTTCAGGTCTGGTGAGTTTGCTGGCGAGTCAAGCACACCAACACCATGGTCCAACTTTTGGTGCTTTTGGCAGTGAGGGCAGGTACCAAATCCTGCTGGAAAATGAAATCAACATCTTCAAAAAGCTGGTCAGCAGAAGGAAGCATGAAGTGCTCCAAAATTTCTTGGTAAACGGGTGCAGTGATGTTGGTTTTCAAAAAACACAATGGACCAACACAGCAGATGACATTGCACCCCAAATCAACACAGACTGTGGAAACTTAACACTGGACATCAAGCAACTTGGGCTATGAGCTTCTCACCCTTCTACAGACTCTAGGACCTTGGGTTTCAAATGAAATACAAAACTTGCTCTCAACTGAAAAGAGAACTTTGGACCACTGGGCAACAGTCCAGTTCTTTTCCTTAGCCCAGGTAAGACACCTCCTGACGTTGTCTGTGGTTCAGGAGTAACAAGAGGAATATGACAACTGTAGCCAAATTCCTTAACACGTCTGTGTGTGGTGGCTCTTGATGCCATGACCCCAGCCTCAGTCCATTCCTTGTGAAGTTAACTCAAATTCTTGAATCGATTTTGCTTGAAAATCCTCATAAGGCTGCAGTTCTCTCGTTTGGTTGTGCATCTTTTTCTTCCACACTTTTTCCTTCCATCAACTTTGTTAACAGGCTGGATACAGCACTCTGTGAACAGCCAGCTCTTTCAGTAATGACCTTCTGTGACTTACCCTCCTTGTGGAGGGTGTCAATGATCGTCTTCTGGACAACTGTCAGATCAGCCGTCTTCCCAATGATTGTATAGCCTAGTGAACCAAACTGAGAGACCATTTTGAAGGCTCAGGAAAACTTTGCAGGTGTTTTGAGTTGATTAGCGGATTGGCATGTCACCATATTCTAATTGTTGAGATAGTGGAATTGGTGGGTTTTTGTTAAATGTGATGCAAAATCATCCCAATTAAAACGAACTCATGTATTAAACTACTTCAGTCTGTGTGCATGAATTATTTTAATACACGATTTCACAATTTGAGTTGAATACTGAAATAAATGAACTTTTCCAAGACACTCTAATTTATTGAGATGCATCTGTATTTAAGATAACCTATGTTATTTAAATTACTGAAATAGCCTATAGACAATAATGAGCAATATTAATTCACCACATTGCATAGGATGATGTGATGACAAATTCAAGCACACAGCTTCACCTAATTAATTTTTAATTTGTTAGTTATATAATTTATAATTTGAATAACAGAACAACACCAATAAATTTGGGATAATCATAAAAAAAAAAGGTGTTTATTCATAAGCTACATCACGATCGGATTTTTTCTTCAGGAAGACCGGCAGATAGGAATAAATAGAAAACACAGAAGCGAACAATACACAAAAAACTAAATAATAATCCCCAGTTTGACAATTATGAAACATTGGATAAAACGTTTAACCCCCCCCCCTGCTAACACACTACCACGACCTTAACATGATCGCCGCAGATGCGAGCCGACAGGAAGCTTACTACTCCGAACCCACCCCACCATCAGATCTCATCGCCATGGATTTAGTGCGTTCTTCTACCTCCGCATTTCATAAATCGCCTTATGTTACTATTTGTCTTTATTTATGAAACGATAAAGCTAATTAAGTGAGTGAAGGTGTTGCTAGCAATGTACTAGGTTTAAAACATAAGCAGCACGAAAATGAAGCGAACATACCGCCATTATATTAGCACGGTAAACTTTGAACCCACGCTGGCGCTTATAGGATAAATGCCCGGCTTTTTGGATCGGTTTATCTAACAATTTTACCAATTTTTACAATTTAGTAAAAGTCAGTGAAGGAGACGTGAATGTTTATAAAAAACTATTGTAACAGACACGTTTAAAAACAGCCACGGGTAAAATTTAACCCGTGGCGGTTCTAGTGTTAAGACCAAATGCACGGACCTAATTCTGTTTGTTTCTCAACTGTTTACAGTCACTTAAGTCATAATCGACTGTGTTTACCAGAATACTTGCCAAAACGGGTATTTTAACATAACTTTGTGTGTATGTGTCCGTTCAAGCAAAAAGAGACATGAAAGAGGAATCAATTTGGTCTTCACGTGCGGTCTGAATCGTGCTTCTCTCTCTCTGTGTGAGCTCGCTTCGGGTGTGTGCTGCAGCAGCTGTGCACACAGAAAACTGGACAAAAAGAACTGAAAAAGGACAACTGACAAGGTTTCTAGAGACATCTCACACACTAGGACAGATAGTGATGTATAACTCATATAATTTATTATAATATACTCATATAATATACTTAAAAGACAACAGCAAGAATAGATCTGTTCTCATAGGGTTTTAAGCCCAGAAAATAATTAGCATATTTGAGCTATGGTTTCCCAACACTACACTTTTTTTTTTTTTTATTCATAAAAATAGGGCACAATGTACTGTATTAATATGAAGAAATATCCCATAAGGATTTTTTTTACAGGTATTTTACCTGCATTTTGAATTTTTTGTGTCATCGTAAATCTCTGGAAAAATAAAGGATAATGTCCTGGCAGAAAAATTACCGGTACATGTATGTATGTATGTATTTATTTACTTATTCGTAATGTATTTATTTACGAAATGACCATAATTTGCACGATGGAAGAATTATCGTCTTGTCGTATACAACCATTCAAAAACTCGGCAGAATTTATGTGACCGAAGCACCATGATGTTCATAAACTTTCATAACTGGTAAGTGTTTTTTCTTTTGCCTTGTGAACTGGCCGAGCCTTAATTATTCTGTTTATTTACATGTATTTGTTTACTGACCATTGCATGCAATCGTGAAATACAGCATTTTTTTTTAAATTGGCAATTCGTGGTGGGGGGAAAAAAAGATTTTGGGTTCGGGCTCTAAATTTAACTGTGCCCCTCGGGTCGGGCCGGGTCAGACGACTTCCGTTTAAAGCCCATGCAGACCTCTAGTATACACACACACACACACATCAAATGCTGTTCTCTTGAACTGTTTTCAACATTGATAAATGTTTCTTGAGCACAAATCAGTATATTAGAATGATTCTGAAGGATCATATGACACTAAAGAGTACTTGCGTATGAAAATGTAGCTTTGGCATCAGGAATAAATTACATTTTATTATATATATTTAAAAAGAAAACCAAAACTTTAAAGGGGTCATATGATGCGATTTCAAGTTTTCCTTTATCTTTGGAGTGTTACAAGCTGTTCGTGAATAGATAAGATCCATAAAAATGTTGAAAAAACTAAAGTCTCAAACCCAAAGATATATACTTTATAAAAGTTAAGACTTGTCCACGGCCTCCTAAAAAGCCTTGTTTAAAACACGCCCCCAAAACTACTTCCAAAAATGGACACAACTAGAAATTTGTTAAGTTGTATTTACAACACTGTTCCAGAACAGTTCAACCCAAATATTCAGATATGTGCAATGCATTTTTATGGAGGACTGTTTCCTGGGAGAGTAGACTACAATGCCGGCTGTTCTGACTCACAGCCTGCAAGTACATTTTCATATTTAAAGGATTTGCCACTGTCGATTCAAACGCGGGTTTTGAGCAATGTAGAGTAGCGCTTGTTGTTTGTTTTTCTCTGATCACAAATGCAGACATGGTTTTATGTTTATGCGACGCGATGCAACGCAATGCGTAAAAAGACAGTATAAGTCATTATAATCCGTAATTATGTCCCCACTGGATGAAACAAATGCCTCGTTTATAATGGGTTTTAATGTTTTTGTCTTGTCGCTCCGGCTGGGACAGGGCATCACAGTATGGTAAGGGGTGTAACATTTCCATCACATGCTTGCAGTATTCGGCCAATCACAACGCACTGGATAGCTGGCCAATCGGAGCACACCTCGCTTTTCAGACCAATGAGCTTTGTAAAAATCAACGCATTTCAGAAAGGCGAGTCATAGAGGAGAAACAATAATGTACAGTATGTGGAAAATAATGTGTTTTTTTTTACCTTAAATCACATAAATACATTTCATTACACCAAATACACAAAATAATGTTATTTTTAGCAACATCATATGGCCCCTTTAATAACAAATCATTTGCATTTTCATACTAAACCCCTGTCAAATTATTATTCTGGATTCGTCTACATATCAGTGTCATGACTGAACAGCTCTCTACTGAGATTTGAGGACAAAAGAAGACAAAACAGCCACAGGAAGCTCTGGTTCATAGTGCTGTTAATTTTCCTTTCACACATTATTCCATTTTTCATTTATTTCTAACTCAGTTTTCTTTAAAGGATCTGACATTTTCACTCCAGCGGTTTTGCTTACTGAATGTGACACATAGAGTGTTTTGAGAATAATTATTTTTATATGGCTATATAATATATGATGTACAACAATAACATTCAGTAGTACATTAGTCAATGCCTCAGTAAAGCATTTTTATAATTTCATGTGAATATTACATGTGCCCTTCAGATCCTGTTTCAATGTTATAACATGCTGATGGCAATGTCCTTCTTCCTATCTACATGATGAATACCATCACAGAAATACACAGAAGAGAAAGATTGTTTATTTTGTGAAACCCCAACAAATCTTCCAGAAAGGCATGTAGAGTTGAACTGATGGGCAGTCTGCTCAAGGCAAAATGGGCAAAAATGAAATAGCAACCATTTACTTTCTTTTCCAATTTTACAGGCAATGACATGTATTGCTTTTTCTCTTTATTTGGACTTTGGTTGTCAGCATTCAGTCTACGTAATATATAAAAGGCAAGTATGTGTTTGAACTAGTAACATCCCAGCATATGCATTGCACAAATAACCTCAAATGACGGCTGAATAATAAACAGTAAGTTAGTACTGCTAAAATTTAGACAATGTTGCCAGTTATTTTTACTATTGCTGCTGCGCCAACCAAAAAAAAAAGCTCAGAACAAAGCCACAGTAGAATTACCTTTGGATGTCTCCAAGCAACACAGTGTTGTTGCATCCCTGAATGGATCAATGTGTTTGAATGAATCTGTTCAGAGAATCACTCATAAAGAATCAGTTAGTTGTCTTGTTCCTGAATGAATCAGTGTGTTTGATTGAATAAATCGAATGAGTGAATGAATCAATAACTCACTCAAGACTATCACTTGCTTCTTTACCACTGGAATCAGTGTCTTTAGACAAATCGGTTCAGTGAATAAATTAACTGACACACTCACAAAGACAGTCACCCTGGCACCACCTACGGGTGTAACTATGTAACCTGCAGAAAGAGTCAATGAAAAAACAGTTTATTTGAAAAATATCAATCTTGTTAATATTTTTTGTGCATCAATATTTTTCATCATATTTCCCCAGTTATAGATAGTAGTTAATAGCATTTTCTACACATGGAAGTCAGCCCATTTAAAGAGGTAAGATATAGACAGACAGACAGATAGACAGCTAGGATAATAGAAGATAGATAGATAGATAGATAGATAGTAGGGCTGTGCGGTATTGAAGAAAAATGCGATATGCGATACCTTGTTAAAAAATGCGATATTCGATATGCAATACGATATTGCTTAAAGTGTGTAAAATCTATTTAAATTATATTTAAAAATATTTAAAAACTGAAAATTATATAACCAATATATATGTTTCACATTCTTTCTTGGAAAAGAAAATCACTATAACTTCTGAAAGTGACCAACAGTGTTTTAGCATTACTTAAAAAGTAATGCACCAATCAGAAAAGTGAATTTTAACATCCATGTGACATACAAACAATGATATTTTATATCATTGTAACGTGCTTTCCACCCACTTTAAAGTACTACTCATATACCCGACAGCAAAACTATAGTCTGAGAAGTTCAAACATGATTAAAGGCAAGTGAACAGTCAGTAAATAAAAGAAATACACAATTTACAAGCATATATAAAATAAACAGTAGTATTCAGGTGCAGAAATGTAATGTGTAAAATAACACTGCATTGTGTTCACTGTATGAATTCAATTTAGATTAATCTTTGTTATAGTTGTTTTGTTGTTGTTTTTTACATTAGTGACATATTCAGCAGCAGTTATTTATAGGCTGCTGTCCCTTTAAATTCCGGTCTGAATCAACTCGGTCTGAAACGAGTCTCTCTGTGTGTGTGTGCGCGCGCTTTGCACGTGTGCAGCATAAAGAATTGCAGATATGCTTTCGAGATCGGCTTGTGCGGAGAGGTTGATTGTAGAGGTTTGATTGAAGTGGCTGGAAGACCTGCCAAGAGCATTGCAATAGTCCAGCCTGGACAGAACAAGAGCTTGAACAAGGAGTTGTGTTGCATTTTCTGAAAGAAAGGGCCTGATCTTCCTAATGTTGTATAAAGCAAATCTGCAGGTCCGGGCAGTTTTAGCAATGTGGTCTGAGAAATGCAGCTTATCGTTAATCACAACTCCAAGGTTTCTAGCTGTTTTTGAAGGAGTTATGGTTGATGAGACTAACTGGATGGTGAAATTTTGATAAAACGATGGGTTTGATGGAACCACAAACAGTTCTGCCTTGGCAAGGTTGAGTTGAAGGTGATGGTCCGTCATCAACAAGAAATGTCTGTTAGACATGCTGAGATGCGAGCAGCTATTGTTGGATCATTAGGATGGAATGAGAGGTAGAGTTTAGTGTCATCAGAATAGCAGTGATATGAAAAGTCATGTTTCTGAATGAGAGAACCTAGTGATGCCATGTAGACAGAGAAGAGAAGTGGTCCAAGTACTGAGCTCTGAGGCACCCCAGTAGCTAGATGTTTCGACTTGGACACCTCACCTCTCCGAGTTACCTTGAAGGACCTATCTGAGAGGTAAGACTCAAACCACTGGCGTGCGGTTCTTGAGATGCCATTTTCCAATAGGGTTGACGGGAGAATCTGGTGGTTCACCTTATCAAAAGCAGCAGACAGATCTAGCAAAATAAGTATAGAAGATTTGGAAGCCGCTCTTTCTAGTCTTAGGGCTTCAACAACTGAAAGCATGGCAGTCTTGGTCGAATGTCCACTTCTGTAGCCAGATTGGTTGCTGTCTAGGAGGTTGTTGTTCAGTGTGAGAAAGGCTGAGACTTGGTTGAACACAACTCATTCAAGTGTTTTTGCAATAAAAGGTAGAAGGGAAAAACAGTCTGTAGTTCTCTAAAAGAGTTGAGTTAAGAGTGGATTTCTTAAGAAGTGGGGTTATACAAACCTGTTTAAATGTTGAGGTAAAACCACCATTGTTCAGGGATGTGTTAACGATGAGTGATGCAGGTTACAAACGTCAGAAGAAAATGTCCTTGAGGAGATGATATGTGAATAGGAGTCAAGCAGATGTAGCGAATCAGCTCAAGGGGAAATATGAATAATTAACCATAAATAGTTATGATTAACTATTCATATTTTTAGATCCGCTGTAGATATTTACTTGCCCTCTCAGGGTCAACTGTCTGTCAATACTAAGAACGTTAATTTCCTGGTTAAAAGAAATAACCTTCTTACTGTAGAAACCTACTACTCATTAGCTAGCAATGTAGCAGAATCTGCATGAATTAGGATACGAGTAGGAGCAAACAAAGAACAACCTCAGAATGTGATCCAATAAATTTATTACTACACAACACTTAAACTAGTCTAACATACACCTACACCTACACACACACACACACACACACGCATACAGTTGGTATAGGAACAGGATTAAAGCTTAGGCAGTAAAGAGAAGAGAAATAAAGCATGACGCTATGGGACCATTGGATATTCCGTCAGATCACAGCCTTAAGGAAACATCAGATTCTTAGTTCAAACACCTTTGTAAAAGGTGCAAATGATACTCAATGTATCAATTAATAAGACTAAGTTAAAATTTTTGCATGTCTCGTCTGTCTGAAAGAAAAGCTTGATGCAATCTGAAGGCTCAAGTTGATCTTTGCTGAAGTTGGTTGATGGAAAAGAACCAGTTTGAGTCAGATGATCTTGGTGAATGGAAAGTCAAGGCCCGAGGCCTGGCACAAACTTAGGGTGTCCTGGAGCGTTGTAGCTCACATCTTCTCAGAACCTAACAGAACCACCGACTCCTGAGGCGGGTCACTGATGTGAGGCCTTTAAGGTCTGAGAAGATTCACGCCTCTCAAGATGGGCTTGTCCAATGAGAAAGATGGAAATCCTAAGTGGGAGTTTGGAAATACTGGGGAGTTTATGTCCCTTTGTGTGGAAGCATGGTAATTTTCATATGGAACTTGAATTGAAATTATTAAAGATTCTCAGAACACTAATATATTGCCTATGTACCAACATATAATATACACTCTTGTTTAGATCATCAGAAGACTAATTCATAGATACTAAACATGGTAGGATTACATATAGGTAAGATGACAGGAATGAGTGTTTCAATCATAAGCCTGCATAAAACAGTATCAAATATAAATGACAATATACACGGACAGTAACAACATAC
Organism: Sinocyclocheilus anophthalmus; assembly: GCA_018155175.1. Taxonomy (NCBI): domain Eukaryota; kingdom Metazoa; phylum Chordata; class Actinopteri; order Cypriniformes; family Cyprinidae; genus Sinocyclocheilus; species Sinocyclocheilus anophthalmus. Next base: position 274,740 of record JADLZN010003894.1, on the reverse strand, counting down.
ACAATGACCCTGAAGGATATGCGTGTTCATTCAAAAAAAGGTTTTCCTATTAATTAATCAGAGAAGAGTAAATTTTTACTGTGCATTGTGTCTTTCCTATGGAAATGTAGTGAGTTTCTCGACCCACATTTCTTTGGGCAATAAAACCATATATCATCATTGTTCCGTGGAACAGAGGCCCTCTTCGCAGACATCCTGGCGCCCAGCATCTTTATTGGGTGAATGGTCTGTGATTATTTGTTAATCTAATGAATAATTGATTTGTTAAATCAAATGAAAAATGGTGTCTGATTGGTCCAAATGCTACAAACGGACCAGTAGTAGGAGATTAAAAGGATGAGTTTAGAATACTCTGCTAGAGAGTGAGAGAATGATGAAAACGAGTGTATGTTTGCTGGTAAGATGTGTTTGACAGTTTGTGGTGTGGCAAATTGTGCACACAGATAGATAGATAGATATGGGGTCCAGTTGCATCAAATATTTTTTAAATATTTCCAGTTGCATCAAACATTCAATATTTTATTTAACATATCAAGACCTCATCACAAAAAAGTGAATAAAAGCAAATACAAGATCGCCTCATTATCATTAACCATGCTTTTCATGTTTTTCCTCCCTTTTAAAAATTGATAAGCCTACGCATTTTTCAAGTGTGACTATGTATGATTATATGGTTAGTTGCATTTTTATTATTTACAGTACATTTAGCATTGTGTCTTTCTCTTCTATCCACAACCCTTTCAGATATTTCCCACTGTACAGCCTATTTTTGGGTCAAGATACATCAGTTGATATCCACTGATCTAAGTGATTGAGATTTTCCCAGCAGGGAAGGATTGTGTTTAATGAAATATGCATCCTCAGCTATTCATTTGATCATAAAAGCTTTAGTAGTATGCCTTCTGAAATATTTATATTTTGGGAAACAGTGCTGTCAGTTATATCAGGCTTTATTTGGCCTAACTAATACAGTAAAGCACACAATGCACTGTACTGCTGCTCCATGAGAGCTGCAATCTAAAAATAAGATGGACTTTGCCCCATCCATAATGCATGGCTGGCCAGATTTCACGCTCCATTGACAGTTAGTGTAGCACAATCTTCCACCTGAGGGGCACAAAAGAAACAAAGCGGGAATCAGGACCTCATCATTGACCAGACCATGCTGGGTCCTTCTAAGACAATGGCTCTCGAGTCACTGAACCTGCTGGGAGTCAGGCTGGACAACTGAATGCAACAGAAGCCACTATACAGACATGCTTGTTCACAAAGCAAATATTTCTAACGTAATTAAAGGTGCTGTATAGTGGGTATAGAAAAGTATCACCCCCTTTAAAATAATCACATTTTGTTGCTTTGCAGCCTGAAATGAAGACCGACACAGTTTTTGTTTTATCCAGCTGTATTTACTCATTGCAACTTATAACATCCAAGTGAAAAATGTCAGCATGTCAGAAAAATAAATAAATAAACAGAATCACTGAGTTGGAAAAAGGATCACCCCCTTGTGTCAGTATTTTGTTGAACCATATTTTGCTTTAATTACAACCTTTAATCTGTTGGGATTTGTCTCTACTACAGTAACTTTGCACATCTAGACTTTGCCATATTTGCCCACACTTCTTTGCAGAACTGATCATGTTTAGTTAAATTTGATGGTGACCGTTTGTGGACCACAGTCTTCAAGTCATTCCACAGATTTTCAGTGGGGTTTAAGTCTGGGCTCTGACTAGGCCATGCAAGGACATTCATCTTTTTCTCCTTCAACCACTGTGGTCAGTTTTGCTTTGTGCTTTGGGTCATTGTCATGTTGGAAGGTAAACCTTCTTCCCATTGACAACTTTCTGGCAGAGGGCAGAAAATTTTCCTCCAGAATTTTACAGTATTTTGCCCCATCCATTTTTCCTTCTATTCTGACAAGTGCTCCAATCCCTGCTGCAGAGAAACACCCCCATCACAAGATATTACCACCTCCATGCTTTCCTGCAGGAATGCTGTTATTCGGATGGTGAGCTGTATTGGATTTCTGCCAGGCATATCATTTGGTGTTGAGGCCAGATAATTCAATTTTAGTCTTATCTGCCTCAGAATCTTCAAAGTGTGTTTTGGCAAAGCTCAGTCATGACTGCATGTGGCTTTTCTTGAGGAGTGGTTTTTTTCTTGCAACCCACCCATACAAGCCACATTTGTGGAGAATTTGTGATATTGTTGTCACATGCACACAATAACCACTCTTTGTCATAAATTCCTGCAACTGCTTCAGAGTTATTGTAGGCATCTTGGTAGCCTCTCTGACCAGGTATTTCGTTGTACCAAATACCTTCAACTTCTAGACTTCACTGTGCTTCTAGGCATTGATAAAGCCTTTGAAAAAATGTTTTTTTATCCATCTCCTGACTTGTACCTGTCCACAACTTTATCACGGAGATCTTTTGATGGGTGCCCATAGATGATTGTTTGCTTCAGTTTCACTACCAAGGACTGAAATGCTCTAGGAAAGCTCTTTTCATGCTGAGCTAATCAAAATGACCACAGCTGATCACAGTTAAATATTAAATGGCTTTGTGTGCCATTGAGAAGGTGATTAGCTACACATGATTGAGTTTACAAGTCATTTTTAGGAGGGGGTGATCCTTTTTCCAACTCAGGCCCCGTCCACACGGAGACGTGTTTAGCTGTATACGCATACATTTTGTATCGCATAGGCGTTTCATCCAGACGGATCCGGTGTTTTGGGAGGCGAAAACCAATATTTTTTTTAAACCGGGTCTCCCGACACCCTTGCATTTTAGTGTGGACAGCGAATCCGTATATTTTCTGAAACGATGACGTCATCAGCCCACGTCTTGCCCCTAGTCAGACACCGCTACGTCACGTAACGGCAACAAAAACGTGAACAAACACTGAACGATTGTCTTTTATTAACTAACATTAACACAGATTAATAAATGTATTGTTCCATGTTTGTTTGGATACCGCGCGCAAGGTTTATGCGCAAAGTCCAAGTCTTCTTCTCCGTTTTTAGTGTATCTCTGTGGCAGAATTACAGCGTCACATACTGGTCTGGAATATATACTACATCTTGTTGTGTCGGTTTCGTGTGGACGCTAGGCATGGGCCGGTATGAGATTTTGACGGTATGATAACCTTAAGCAAAAATATCACGGTTTCACGGTATTGTTGTTACAGCTCTAAAATTAGATTTTTTTTTTATGTTTGGGTAAAAAAATAAAATAAAAAATTGTACCACTGAACATTTTATTTTTGAGCAACATACTGATATTTGGAAACATAGTATTTTTGTGGGGGGGTGGGTTTTTTTATTTTTTCTTTGATTTGTTTCTGAATTGTGGGCTGTCCTGCAGCTTTTGATGTGGATGGTTGATTTGCTGCTAGAGCTACTGCTGTCCTAAAAAGAAGAAAAATAAAGACTGACATCTTTATTTAACCTAAATCTGTAATTACATTTATTTAATTTTAATTATATAATTCATATACATATAATTTATATAATTTCCGTATAATTTCGTTATATAATTTCATATACATAATTTGATTTAATAATAGCCCAATTTGAAGCAAAAACAGAAAGTTCTGACTAGCTTTGTGAAATTATACTACATGCCTGAACAAAGCAAACAGCAGGAGCTCTGAATGAGATGCAGATTTACTCTCTGACAGCAGGAGGCGCTCATCGAACACCAGATACGGCGTTTCCTTGGTTGCTGAAACACTGCTTTAATGTTAATTATACAGAGATGAGACGAAAAGAAAATACCATCTAAACTTTTCAGTTCCCCTCAGAAACGCATTCATATAAACCCCAAACTCAATAGTTTAGATTTCTTCCATTAGATCTGCATCTGAACAGTGAGTGATCTGCCTGCTTACAGTATTTTTTCTCTTTCCGTACATCTCAGCGGCGTTTACCCTTCATATTTTCCATAAATTACATGTGGAAAAAAGATTGCATTGCAACGCAGTTTTGTTCAAGTCCGAACAGAATGCGCTGCAATAAGCAAAAAACGGCCGTGTGCCCGATCGCAGTAGTTCCAGCGGAAGCTCTTTCGGCCATCATACCACACTTACTGATGCTCAGCAGAGGTGGGGGGTTCGTTTTACTCTCACTCAACCTAGATTCCCTACCTTTCAGTCTTTGAGGAGACATGAAAAATAGCGCATACCGCAGGAACGGTATAACGGAAAATGTTAGTGGTTTTGAAACCGTGATATTTTCAAATCGCGGTATACCTTGAAACCAGTAATCGGCCCATGCTGGGACCGCAGAATATTTTCTTGAGACGAGGGGGGAAAAATCGGATAGGAAAGCTCTGCTGTGTGTGGGACATAGCCTCAGTGATTCTGGAGTTTTTTTTTCTATTTTTTTATTTTTTTCTACTGTTGGTTGTTCTCGTTTACTGATGTTTCAGTTGCACTGAGTAAATACAGCTGGATAAAACAAAAACTGTGTACGTCTTCATTTCAGGCTGCGAAGCAACAAAAAGTGATTATTTTAAAGAAGGGTGATTCTTTTCTATAACCACTGTTGTAAGTTTTTTTTATGTAAAATACTTTCTCATATTCCAGGTTTTGCAGAAATATCCATTCCTTGGTTGATCTTTTCCCAATTACAGACATTAACTATTTTGAAATATTAATATATTATTAATATTGGAACCATTAGACGAGTAAAAAAGTTGTTACGTAAATAAGCTGAATTAAATAAAATCTAAATCTTAAATGAAAAGTTGGAATGCTGCATTGGCAACAACTAAAATGAATACTTTGAAAGCTGAAGTAATTACTAAACGTACTGAATGAATGAAACGAACAGAAATATTGTATAACTAATATAATATAAATATATTTATTTGAAATATATTTATTAGAATTCTTCTGTATTGAAGTTTATTACTTTTATAACAAATACTTTTACTTTAAGTCTATTCTGTTGATGTATTTCAATCACAGATATTTCCCTAATGAAGTGTAAATTAAATCGAATTTGCAGATATAGAATATTTGCGTTATGTTAAATAAGTTCTGTATAAGTAAACATTTTTCAGATGTAGGTTATTTTATTGTGTATCTATACATATTTAGTTTCACAAAATCAGACACAATGGATAATGATATTTAAATTAAAATAGAATTACCTTAATAATGGTTCCTCAAAATGTAAAAGTTAAATTTCAGTTCCACTGAGAATTTTTCTTTATTTCTCTGTTATTGTGTTACTATACCAAATAGATATAGTTGCAAATAAGATTCAAATGCCAATGAATCTCCCATGAGATTAATTTAGTGTAAATCAACTGTGTACATCTGCATCACTGAGGTACCCTCTCCACCATTAAGATGTGGCTTTCTGCAACACAATGTTTTTTGGAAGCTACAGTATATTGAAAAAAACAGGGTGTTTATTTGCTGACCACTTTCTAATGCCATTAAACACCCATTCTTTTTCATTAAGGTGACATCTACTTTTCTCTCTTCATAAATCATGATGAATTACACAGTAAGAGGCTGAGCCCTTTAAAATTATAATTTTATTGTATCATCTATGAAGAGGAAATTAAATTAAACAAACATTTAATCATTTGCTGAGACAAAACTAGCATGCTGCTTTAATTGGCTAGCTCAAGCTTGTTTCCTTTAAAATCAAATATGACTCATTTGGCCGGTTGACTAACAATGGGTTCAGCTAAAATATGAGTATACATTGATCCCAGATTGTTCCATTATGAGTCATATTCGTCTCTCACGATTTAACTTTTCGGTATCACACCAGCTCTACATCACTGTAGCAACTCGACATGAAGTGTTATTTTATGGACTGCAGTAAAAGCATCACAAGAAGACTTTTTATCACCTCCATTATACTAAAAGGTCACTTCCCTTATGGCACAGCTCTGTATCTGTGACAGACTTATCACTCTTTACAGAGAACATCATCTTCGCTCTGAGCCACTTCATGGCTGAAAGAAATCCTTAATGTTACAAGAGAAAAATACTGCAAAGTGCCGTTTCAATCATTGACTTAGATAATTAACCCTCGCCATGTAAATATACAGTCATGAAATGATTACAGGTTTCATATTTCCCCTACAAATCACCTTAACACTGATCATTGCTTTTAATTGGATTCAGTTGTTTTTGTGACCTACTTTGATTTATATGCATATTGTTCATGCAGGTTGACTGTTGTTTCATAGAGAAATGCATTGTACACCATGTAAAAAAGGTTTTTAATGATTTTGTAATAAGTCTCTTATAGCAAGGCTGCATTTATTTGATCAAAAATACAGTAAAACCAGTAAAACATGAATACTTTGAAAATAGGGTCAAAGACATTAAGATGTCCGCATCAAAATGAATTTACAAATCATTTTATGTCCATAGAAAGTGCAATGTAAGTAAAGTGTCTACTTTTAAGGTTTCAAATAAGTTTTTGGAGAATAAAATGTCAAAATTTGGTTTTAAATAATGTTACATTATCATTCAGTGTAACACAATATTTATGTAAAAATTCAAACAACATGCTAATTCTAACGTACATATTAAAATATATAAAAAAAAATAAGGGAGCATATTACATTTTATTGTTTTAAATGAGTAAAAAATTCTTAATGGCAAATGGGCAAAACCTAGGATAGTGGCAAATTTAAAAAATTTAAAATTACAACTAATTAGTATTTGGGGTGAAAGTAATTAGTCTTTTAATGTCAAAAATTTATTTTTGTTGTAAATATGCCTAACAAGATTGTTACAATGAATGACATTTTAGTTGGTTCCTTCTGTAAATCAGGGGTAAATGTATGATATTTATTTTTTGCTCAAAAAAACAAAAACAAAATTGCAATTAAATTAAACAGAATTTTTTTTGGGGGGTGGGGACAACAACAATTTAAAGCAGTACTACACTTATTGTTTTTATGCTTAAACCCTTTTCGTCTTTGACCCATTATTACAATTTAAAATAATGTTTTTTAATATACTTTAAAATATAATTTATTGGTGTGATTGAAAGCTGAATTTTCAGCATCATTAACTCAGTCTTCAGAGTCACGCAATCCTTCAGAAATCATTACTAATATGCTGATTTGCTAATAAACAACAAAATCTTATTATTATCAATGTTGACCAGTCAGGCTACTTCATATTTCGGGGAAGTGTTTTTTTTCAGGATTCTTTGATGAATAGAAAGTCCAAAAGAACATAGAAATCTTTACTTTCTAATATATTATATCTATATAATATTGATATAATATATTTTTTATAGTATTGATCTATTCCATACTTATATTAAATAAGATCCTGGTTTAAGAAATTGTATTCATGATCAGTATTTATGAGAATCTTTATTCTCATCATTAGGCTACTGAAAATATATTTCTGAAAATATAAGATGAACATGAACCTTTGATCTGACTTGAACGTGACTAACTTGCTAATGTAATCACAAAAAGATACACAGACATAGAAGAAGAGATCTGTATAAACACTCTATCTGTATTGTATTTATGTTGTGTGTGTATAAGAGAGTTGTAAATCTGTCAGTCTTCCTATCTGGCCTGTCAAAGAATAGATTGACCTGGGCAGCTTTCATTCTAAAACTAAAAAGTGGATTTCAAGAGTCTGACTGAGTAAGGCCAAGACAGAGCACAGCAAACAGGGTAATATGGATAGGGGCCTGGAAAATTGATTTTAACAGCCAGGCAAGTGTAACCTCAATGAATAGAGGGGTCAGATGTAATCCTGTGTGACAGCACTGCTGATTGGTGGAGGCTGCAGCAAGAGTGAGAAAGATCGCAACAAACAACACCTGGAAGAGAAAGGTGACTAAATGTGACCGTCCAACATCTTGGAAGGTTAACAACTTAAATGGAGCAAAAGCTAATGGTACTTTATACATCTCTTAAAAGATAAGGTATGGTCAGTATTTCTTTAAAGTGTTGTAATGGTTACAAATGGGTGATCTGTAAATTAGGGGCACATTTGGGATGAGATTTTGCTATTCTTAAAATATTAGTATGATTGTTTAAAAAAAGATCACTATTAGAAGGTTAAAGTAAGTCTACAACCTTTTAATAGTGATCTTTTTTTTGCGAGAGATTTGTAGCTTGAAGGATGTAGGTTGTTAGAATGTTGCTAAGATGTTCTCGATAGTTACTAGGCAGTTTGACATTTGCAGTTGAATTCACATCCATTACCAATCAGACTCTGATCATTCCATCAATGTAAATCTATGGGATTTTGGGGGGATATTTGATTGAACCAGAAAGAATTTATAAGACTTTAATGATTAAAATCAATATTTAAACCAGAAAAGAGTTGTTTTATGTAGCTTATGCCAAGTTCACACTGCACGATTTTCAAACTTGTCGGATCGCCGTTGTTTTCACACTGCGTGACTATCTGGGGTAGCATTCAGTTGCTGCTGTGTTCAAACTGCACGATGGATCGGCGTGTTCACATTGCATGACTTCACAATAGGAAGAATCGCCAACAGCTCTGTCTGGTCCGCAAACTACGTTTCACAACAAAACACACACGAGAAGTGATAAGGAAATAACGCGAGAACCTGCGTGCGTCAGACCGGAGTTCTAGAGCAAGACTGGAATTATTAAAAAATATATATATATAGCCCGCAAATTGTCTGTGAGCTGTTTTCCAGCTACAAGGAGAAAAAGAAAAACAGATTATGCAGGAGGGAGATGCAGGGAACAGGGATTGGGTGTTCTGCAAAGAGAGTTGGAGGTAAATAATTTTGCAGTAACTGTTATGCTGATGTTGTGGCTGGTCAAGCAAATGTTTGTGCTTGTTTCTGTATGATATAATTGTTCATATATCTATTAAAATACTGATATTCTGGTCTATAACTCCACCCCAAACTTCCCTCTGCCCTGTATCTTGGTCTCTCATTGGCTGTAGGTCATCGCCGATGTAGTTTTCAGTCAGAAATCATTGCACACAGCGTGATTGTGAATCGCCGACAGCTCCAGATATTTAGCATGCCAAAAAATTTTCGGGTTGTCGACGATTCCAGCAGATCGCGTCTTTGATTAATTCACACCGCGTCTTGGCACTAGGTGAACGAGCACGATTTGCCTCCGTTTCGGGAATGTGTCGGCGATTTCGCAAAACCTGTCGGTGAGTGAAAAATCGGGCTAAAATCGTGCAGTGTGAACTCGGCATTAAGGAAAGGCATTTTGTTAAAACTTTTTATCATTAAACTCAATTTTCAATCCGAAAAGACCTGGATATAGCTTGAAAGCTCTAGAAGAAGTAGAGTCAAGAAGAGTTAATGTATAAAACCTAACCAAAGTTTTGTGGAACTATATGTTAGCTAGCCAACATGATTACCAAGCAGCAACCTTAAAGCTTTAATGGGTTGATTTTAAATGGCACTAATGGAGCCGTGACCATATTAAAATGCATTACTCACTGTCAGCTTGCTACAGTTACTATTAAGTTATGTATGGCTCTAAATTTCCAAAAGTGCTGGCTCAAAAACAAAAACAAGTTATCAAGCTAAAGAAAAATTACTTGTGCTGAAATACGTTTTGATATAATGCAAGAGTTATTCCAGGAATTTATTTATTACAGGAAAGTGGTTCAAATGAGTAATGTTGCTTTAATCAATTTCATACTAGTATGTTATTCTGGAAGGCAAAATAATTATGTGGTTCTTTCACACACCAATTACAGCAGACTCTTCAGTGCGGTCACATGGCTCTGTTTGATGCCATGCATTTGCACATAATGGAGTACTGTGAGATAGAGCAAATCAGCTTGTGAAAGCGTTTAACAAATATGTGGTTAAGGAAATTACAAATGACAAGAGCGGAAAAAAACTGGACCTCAACAAATGGTGTGACATTCTTTCCACAGCACTTTAACATTTCACCAGTATGCAAATAGCCACTTTGCTATCTCAACTGTGTGAACTAAATGTCACTGAAATGTTATTGTTTTGCCATTAAAAAGACTCCACTGACAGTATGCCAAACCTTGATGTGATGCCTCATATGATATGTGGGGAAAATATATGCCTGCAGAATACGAGGAAGATTAATTTTTTATGCCTTATGTCTTTGATTATAAACCTAATATGAATATAAATGGGATTTTGCATGGGCTTATGTTGTCTGCTTCAGCATCTACAATTGCTTGGGTGGAATTGTGGCTGTTTCAGTTTTATCTAGCGAAGACCCTTTAAAAAACACTTTATTGTGCACATCATCATATATTGTTCTTTTACTTGAAACATGTAATTAGCAACATCAAGGTCACAGGTTAAATTTCAGAGAACACCCAATTGAAGCAATATATAGTTTGAATTCATTGTACTGCAAGTTACTTGGGATAAAACCATCTGCCAAATGCATAAACAGGAATTCAACATGCTTTTATAGATATCTCCATTGTGCTTTTGGCTTCATTGTGCTATCTCTCAAATGGACCATTGACACTATCTACAATCTCAATTAGGAGTGTCAATGGTCCATTTGAGAGATAAATGGCGGTAATGCACTTATAAGTCTGCGATCCGCAGTAAAGCAAGAAGAAGAAGACGCATCACGTGGCCGGCTGAAGAAGACGCGAACGCGATCAGGATGCGCCAAGGACAGTTCAGACATTGCAGTAAATCAGAGTTAAAAAACAATATAAATACTGTTCAGTTTCTTGCCCAGACCGATCATTTTTTTACACATCAATGTATCCTCACGAGCTGCAGGGTTTAATTTGGTTTTGTTTGTGTGTTTTTTTGACTCTCAAAGCCATGATTCCATTCACTTCCATTATATGAAATTCTTTCTGCTGCAGAACACAAAAGAAGGACGGTGGTAACTAACAAAGTGTTGATGACAATTGACTTCCATTGTTTGGGGGGGAAAATCCAAATATCTTCTATCTTCTGCTTCACAGAACAAAGAAAGTCTTACAGGTTTTGAATGACTTGAGGGTGAGAAAATGATAGAATTCTAACTTTTTTCTTTCAAATTCTTGGAGGATTATAAAGTAAACACTAAATTTTGTTTTTCCAAACCTGTATGCATTTCATCCTTCTGCAGAACAAAAGAAGATATTTTGAAGAATAATGTGGTCTAAACAACATAAGACTATCATAAAAAAACAATTTTGTAAAATGCACAAATAATTATAAAGAAATTGTTTGTTTTATTTACACCTTTGTTAAAAATCTTTTTTTACAGTCAAAATATCTTTGTGAGTGTGTGTGTTCCACAGAACAAAGAAAGTCATACAGGTTTGGAATGACAATCAGGCAAGTAAATGATGACAGAATTTTTGGGTGAATTATCCCTCTAAGTTGAACACTGCTCAACATTGTCGCAAACTCTAATTGAAAATAAATGGCTTCCTTTGTCACTGCAAATCACTCTCATTGTGAACATTCTTTTACAGTACACTAACTGCAAGGAAAAGTTTCTGAAGCAACCTGGGGGAAGTGCCTTGTGATGGTGACAAGAGATCCTGGCCCTGTTCTATAACTGCTAAAACCCACCATGGAAAGCGTTGTCTAAGGCAGGGGACTCCAAACTTGGTCCTGGAAAGACAGTGTGCCACGAGTTTAGCTCCAATCATAATAATACCAGCTAATCAAGGTCTTACTAGGAATACTAGAAACTTGTAGTATGGTGTGTTGGTGTGTTGAGGCAAGTTGGAGCTAAACTCTGCAGCCCTCCAGGACCGAGTTTTGGACACCCCTGGACTAAGATGTGACATTAATGTCATCATTGAGTTTTAATGTGACTGTCAATTTCATTCCACCAGTCTCATTCCATATGCATTATAGTATTGTTCAGTTCCCCTTCAGAACTCGAGCTGCGTCGAGTCGCTTTGGGAACGCCCTTGCGTGACCGCGTTCTGAAGCACGTGTCAAATCCGTCCAATGGAGCAGCGAGACGTCACGAGCAGGGTGACGTAAGCACCAGAAAGCATAAAAGCACATCCGGCCGGGCGTAAACCAGCTTCTGTCCTTCAGTAGCGCTCTGTGTATGTGTCTGTCTATTTACTGTTGTGTGTCCGTACAAGCACTCATATATATAAAACAATGATAAAGTCTATGGCGAGCGAACAGCATTACAAACGCTGTGTTTCTCCCTGCCCACGATATCTGGTGGCGGGGGATACACACGATTTGTGTGTCGTTTGTTTAGGAGCGGAGCATGCACGGTCAGCTTTCGAGCAGCTGATTGTCATCACTGCGAGCTCTCGCTGCGCATGCTCCGCACTCGCCTGGCTGCGTTTGAGGACAGCGCCAGGTCGCAATACCGCTGCGGTCCCGCTGTGGCCGAGGCACAGAGCGACTGTGCGGGGGATTGCGGGTGGATTTAGCGGAGGGATCCGAGACGGGCTCGTTTTTTTCTCGGTCCTCACCCGCTAGATCCGCGGCTCTCTCGCTCGCGCTGCGGTTTCTTCCCCCCCCCCCCAAGAGAGAGAGCCAGACGCTTCATCTATCTTTCTCCGAGGAGGTGGATGTGATGAGTGTCGAGACAGAGGAGACTGTGGACTCGCCACCACAGTCCCTCGCGTATGAGGTGTGATTGTGATTATGGGGGGTGTTTCGCGCCAAAAATAAAATAAAATATCATTTGGCCAGCCTAAAAACAGGACGCTCGCCCTAAAAATAAATAGACGAGCATGTTCTGAATCCAGATAACAGCCTTCACGATGGGGCCTTCCATTTTTCCCCGATCTCAATGCCGAGGTGTCAAGATCGTGGGAGAAACCACATTCATCCCATATTTACAGCCCCACAGTCTCAAATTATTCAAAAGAACATCGTGGGGCTGAATGATAAGGTATATGGGGCGATGCCAGTGGTGGAGCAGACGCTTTCAAGCTATCTCTCCCCATCCTCAGCATCGTCCCTGAAGGCCCCGAAGCTTCCCACCAGGCCCTTTAGGCTTACATCGAGTCTGGTTTGGAAAGTTTATACGGCGGTAGGTCAGGCTGGCGTATGTTTGCACACCATGGTGGTGTTACAAGCTTACCAGGCTGACCTGCTCAGGGGTGGGACTGCTGAGCGAGCAGCAGCCCAAGTCATAAAGCTCCTCATATCGCCAGTCTCAAAAACAGAGCGTTGCAACCCGCACCCTCCACAGAAAGAGGGGGGGTCGGGGCGATGCTCTCAGTTTGGGTCTTCTAGACCGAAAACGGATCGAGGACGGTTATTTGTCTAAGAGGACCTCGGCTAAATGGTCCTTCCATTGTCAGGTCCCTGAGGGCAGCCCACATGGCGAGGAAAGGATAACACCTCAGTATACGGTGCCCAATCCTCCTCAGTGCCCTCACGGAGGCTTATTGATACCCCTGCCACCCTCGGTGTTTCAGGGCTCAGTGAGCTCCGACGAGCGAAAATTCCAGCTGCCGCCCGGCAACGGTACGGCACGGGAGAGCTCGCCACCTCAAGCGAGGGTGCTACAGCAGTCAGGTTGGTCATTCCCTCAGTGCCCTCGTGGAGGTTCACTGATACCCCTGCCACCTCGGTGCTTCAGGGTTCATTGAGCTCCGACGAGCAAAATTCCCAGCTGCCACCCGGCAACGGTACAGCACGGGAGAGCTCACCCCCTCAAGTGAAGAGGCTACAGCAGTCAGGTCGGTCGTTCCCTGCCGGTCATCCGCTTCAGCGCACCGAACTGGCTCCTCTAATAATACCAGACGCCAGCATCGAGAGGCTGGTTCCCTTAGTAGATTTCTGGTAGCGTGGAAACTTCTACCAAATATCTCCAAAATGGGTCCTGCAGATTGTAGAGAAAAATGACAGAATCCAGTTTGGTTCTCGTCCAACCTCGATTCAACGGGGTCACCCCCACACTAATGGGTCCCGAGCAGGCTCTGGTATTACAACAAGAAGTGAACACTCTCTTGAGGAAGGAGGCCATAGAACGTGTTCCTCCTCTCATGAGAGCATCCGGGTTCTACAGCCGTTACTGAACGTTCCGAAGAAGGATGGGGGGGTGAGACCTCGGTGCTTCATGGTTCAGTGAGCTCCGACGAGCGAAATTCCAAGCTGCCGCCCGGCGACGGTACGGCATGGAAGAGCTCGCCCCCTCAAGTGAGGGTGATACAGCAGTCAGGTCGGTTGTTCCCTCAATGCCCTCATGGAGGTTCATTGATACCCTGCCACCTCGGTGCTTCAGGGCTCAGTGAGCTACGACGAGCGAAATTAACAGCTGCTTTCGGGGGCGAAGCATACCAATATAGAGCTCTTCCCTTCGGCCTGTCACTCTCACACCGCACTTTCACAAAGTGTGTGGATGATGCTCTGGCTCCTCTGCGACTCCAGGGCATCCGCATACTCAATAACATCGACGATTGGTTAATACTAGCTCAAATGGAGCAGATGGCGGCTCGGCATCGAGATAACGTCCTCGCCCATATGAGAGAGCTGGGTTTAAGACTAAACGCCAAGAAGAGTGTACATTCTCCACTACAGAGAACCACTTATTTAGGAGTGGTGTGGGACTCAACCTCGATGCATGCACGTCTGTCTCCTGCTCGAATCGAGTCAATCCTCACGACTGAGAAGGCCAGTCACTCACTGTCAAACAGTTTCAGAGGCTGTTGGGCCTGATGGCAGCGGCGTCCAACGTGATACCTTTTGGCCTGCTGTACATGAGACCCTTGCCGTGGTGGCTCAGAACCAAAGGATTTTCCACGAGGGGGAATCCGCTTTGCATGATCAAGGTCACGCGGCGATGCTTATGTGCCTTGGACATGTGGAAGAAATGTTGGTTCCTGGTTCAAGGGCCAACGTTAGGGGCTCCTTGTCGTCGCATAACGCTAACGACGGATGCCTCTCTCACAGGCAGGGGAGCGGTCATGAGTGGCCGCTCTGCCCAGGGTCTGTGGGAAGGCCATCATCTCTTTTGGCACATCAACTGCCAGGAAATGCTGGCCGTGTTTCGAGCTCTGACACACTTCCTTCCAGACCTAAGGGGGCATCATGTGCTTGTCCGCACTGACAACACATCGGTGGTCTCCTACATCAATCGGAGGGGGGGTCTGCGTTCGCACCCCTTGTACAAGCTGGTTCTAGGACTTGGTGTCCCTCCTCGACCGCTGGAGTTCAGATCAGGAGGGACCTCTTCTCTCAGGCGGGGGGCGCCATTCTTCACCCCCGCCCGGAGTTATGGAAGCTGTGGGCATGGCCCCTGAGGGGGCACAGCTCCTGGCATCTGGTCTCTCAACTGAGGTTGTTGAGACTATACTCAGTCCAGAGCTCCCGCCACTAGGAAAAAGTACGCCTTGAAGTGGAAACTTTTCAATTCCTGGTGCGGAGACCGCCAGCTAGACCCAGCTAACTGCCCGTTTGGTACAGTTCTGGAGTTCCTGCAGGAGCGATTCTCCGCAGGGTTATCTCCCTTTCAACTCGCGTTATACTTCATTGGGAAGACACCCACTTATCACTTGTTTCCTCTGTGGCACCCTGAGGCTGAGGCTGAGGTTGGTACAGCGCACCAAGGTGGCTTCATGGGACCTGGCTGTGGTTCTGGAGGGTTTATCCCCCCTTTGAACCCATAGAAGAAGTACGGTCAAGTTGCTCAGGCTCAAGACCACCTTTCTCCTCGCTATTTCCTCACTAAAAAGGATCGGGGATCTTCAGGCACTCTCTGTTTCGTGCCTGGAGTTCGCTCCAGGCATGGTTAGGGCATTCCTTTACCCGAGGGCCGGGTATGTCCCTAAGGTGCCCACTTCTTCACCAGGGCCCATAGTACTTAAGGCATTCTGTCCTCCTCCGTACCAGGAAGTAGGCCAATAAAGGTTTAATCTGCTCTGTCCAGTTCGAGCAATGGACGCTTACGCACACAGAGCTGCCACGTGGCATAAGGCAGATCAGCTTTTTGTTTGTTTGGTCCGCCAAAGAAGGGATTTCCGGCGCCCAAGCAGACTATGGGTAGGTGGGTGGTCGAGGCCATCTCACTAGCCTACGAGTCCTCTGGCCTCCCGTCACCTATGGGGGTCAGAGCGCACTCGACCAGGAGTATGGCGGCCTCCAAGGCTTTCAGCTTGGGTGTGGCCTTGCAGGACATTTGTGCTGTGGCGGGCTGGTCCTCTCCACACACTTTTGTCCGCTTTTACAACCTAGACCTGGCTTCTACCCCAGGTTCCCAAGTTCTCTCTTCGTGATGTGCTCATAGGACACACACACACACACAGGCAGGGACTTGGTAGTACGGCGCAGTGTGTATTCTCGTTCCCAAAGCGACTCGAAGCAGCTCGAGTTCCTGAAGGGGAACGTCTCTAGGTTACGTATGTAACCATGGTCCCCCGAGGGAACGAGACGCTGCGTCTCTTTTGCCATACTCCCTGAACCAGACCCACGGTGCTACTTCATCGAAGTGTTCGGCACCACGGCCCCCCCCCCCCACCGGAGTGCTTTTAGCCTTTCTGTGCTTAAGTCACCACTGCTTGTGACGCGTCTCGCGGCTCCATGGACGGATTTGACAACGTGCTTCAGAACGCGGTCACGCAAGGGTGTTCCCCAAAGCGACTCGACGCAGCGTCTCATTCCCTCGGGGAACCATGGTTACATACGTAACCTAGAGACGTTATCCTCATTTAGTAATCACCACTTGTCAGTATTGTTCGATTTGGCGCATTACCCAAAATCCATGTCATGAGATTTGTATGTTAAACCCAGGCAGAGCACTCTGACAGTGGCAGCTCAACTACAGTTGGTCCATAGGGAAGGAGGGGCTCATGATAAGAAATATATTCTTAAAGTGTGATTAAAACAGAGTACAAGAGAAGCTAGTAAAAGTGCTCTATTATCAGTAACTGTGCAAAGCAGCTTACAGCCACTGTCAGGCCAGTGACTTCAAATAAGTCCTCAGATTTAGGATTGAGAAAAAAATGCTAGTTCACTTTTGATTCAGTGGGTAAAATGGATTTTATATGGATATCTATGAATTTTGAATTTGAAGTGATTGTCCATTCTTTGATTAAATGTCAATCTGAAAGCACTATCATTTTGAATGCCATTCTTAAAATGATTTTGGCTCTAAGACGAAACGACTGCTTTATTTCAATGCCACCCCGTCCCTTTGAGGACCACTTTATAGCGAGGCCTCGGCCCCTTTCAGTTCAGCACTGTTTTCCATAGACACTCTTTCCCCTTTTATAATTATCATGATCATTTTAGGAAAAATTATTTTTGAAAAAGATTTAAAGTAATTTATAAAAAAGAGAAAACAAGGTAATGTGCACCGGCTGACCTTTGAGGAATGCAATTATTATTGATAGTATGAATTATTAATAATTATGAATACAAGCATGAATCTGTTCCTCAGACAGGAAATGTCAAAGTTGACATTTAATTACCATTGTATCCAGAGAGAATTGCCCACGGAAACATCTGTTATCTTTGGCAAATCACTCAAAATTTGGTCCACATCTAATATCAAAACAAAACAATTTTAAAATGTCATTATGATTTGTTTAATAATATATATTTGAGATATTCATTATAAAAACACTAATATCTTAATATCTTTTGTGTCCCGTGGAAGAAAGAATGTCATGGAGGCTTGGAGGAGGAGAAGGAGGAGTAAATGATGAATTTTTATTTTTGGCTGAACTGTCCCTTTAAGAAATGCTACAGCTATTAAAGGGATAGTTCAACCAAAAAATATGTCATCATTATTCACACAAGGGTGCAAAAACCTGTATTAATTTATTTCTTCTGCTGGACACAAAATAAGATATTGTAGTGTTCTTGAGACAAGGACTAGGCACAACTTGAATTTAAATTTTTGTGTGAACTATCCCTTTAATGTCAGGAGAAGCAATATTTTAAGCAACCCTCTACATTGCGAGTAAATCACTCGCATATGCGACTAAATCTTCACTCTGGGCGACTAAATTATGTCTAATATTAGCCAATGGCTAATAAATTCTCAGATTTTACTCGCCAGTGTGTGAGTTGGAGGCTGAGTATATGATTAGCACAGATATATTTTCACTCACAGAACACTGACTGAGCACTTCAGAGTTTCACTCTCCGTCAAGCAATCTGTGATATTTTTCAGTTTATTTGAATGAATGCACAGCGCACCTGTGCTTGTGTATTTGGCGTAACGTAAACTCTAGTGTTAAGGCGCACGACTCGCCGTCGCTTTCTCTCACACGCGCAAAGAGAAGGAGAGAGCCTTACATAACATGCAGAATTGATGCGCTACATGGAAACGATATACTTTGTTGTATTTTCCAGTAAAAATAACTGAGTTCCTTTGGAATTCTTCAGCTTTAAGAACTGCCGGGTTTTCCTGTAATAGGCGGAACTAATGCGCAAACGACAATCTCATTGGCTGGTGCTCACTTACTATCATCCCTGTTTTGATTTCAGCAAATCAGTTAGAGCGAACGCAAAACAACTCAGTACGGTTAATGAATGCAGTGAAGCTAATAATCCTAGTGCGGTTTTATATTGTCTTATTAGTAGAATGTATAATAATAATAATAATAATAATATTTTATCAGTATTACTGTTCGTTTTTTTTGTACAGGAACACTGAATGACCAAAAAAAGCACCAGCACCAATCCTAAGTTCATGGTTACCAAATTTTAATTCTAAATACTTAACTTATATTATTAAATAATACTTGATTATCATACTATAATGCTTGACTGACTGATGTTAAAAGTGTACTTTCAGATATTTAAAAAGCAGTACCATATTACAAATATTATATAATGTTTGTAAAATGGCATAACTTTATATATATATATATATATAAATAAGTATAGTATAGTATTTCAGTTCTGGCGAGTGTAAACAAAAAAAATTAAAGTCAATGGCAGATTTCATGACAAGGTGTGTCCGTAGGGGGTTGTTAAGCTAAAAATATTAGGAATTTTAAACAGCTTATTTAAACTTGTGAAAACGGCCTATTATCACACTGCACATTGCCAATCGTGACAGATGGATTGTAGATGTCCCTTTCACCTTTTCTTCCTGCCCAAGCTGATAACCATGCCAGCACCAGATAAATAAAATCACAAAATATTTATATGTAGGAATTAAATGAGGGATTATTTCCTCATTTTCTACTCAGGAAAATGAGAATCAATATTTCTGTCCCTAGATTTAAGACTCTAATATGAATAATGTATCTCTGATATAGTGGAATATTGTGCCATTTTCTCTTTTCCCATTGCAAGAAGCCAAATGTTTTAAGAGATGTTGAGGATGCAGCCATTTCTTTTTAAAACCTAGTTTTCAACTTTATAGAAGATGATATTCTATCTATTGCAGATTCCCCCCTGCTCTAGTAATGTCTCCCTGCACTTTAAACTACTACAGCAGTTCCTCTCATTAGGGAAAGTAATTTAAGTCCCCTGACACTAATTACAAGCAATTCTAAAATCGTCCTTTTAAGACTTAAAGGGGTCATATGATGCTGCTAAAAAGAACATTATTTTGTGTATTTGGTGTAATGAAATGTGTTTAGCAGTTTAAGGTTCAAAAAAAACATGATTTTCCACATAATGTACATTATGTTTTCTACTCTATGGCCCATTTTTGTCGATTTACAAAGCTTCTCGAGTCTGAAAAGCAAGGTGTGCTGTGATTGGCCAGCTATCCAGTGCGTTGTGATTGGCTGAATACCTCAAGCGTGAGACGGAAATGTTACGCCCCTCACATACTGTTGATGCCCTGTCAGGCCGGAGCGATGAGACAAAAACATTAAAACCCATTACAAAAGAGGCATTTGTTGCATCCAGTGGGGACATAATTACTGATTACAATGACTTATACTGTCTTTTTACGCATTGCGTTGCATTGCACCGCATAAACATAAAACTCTGTCTGCAATCGTAATCAGAGAAATGACAAACAACAAACGCTACCCTACACTGCCCAAAACTCGCGCTTGAATCATCAGTGGCAAATCCTTTAAATGAAAATGTACTTACGTGAGTCAGAACAGCCGGCTTGTAGTCTAACGTTACTCTCCCAGGATCAGTACACTGTCCTCCATAAAATGTGCTGCACACATCTGGATATTTGGGTTAAACTGTTCTGGACCAGTATGGTAAATACAACTTAATCACTGATTTGTAGTTGTGTCCTCTTTTGGAAGATCAAACAATGTAGTTTCGCTTTCACAACGAACAACACAGCGGACTAGCATGAGGGGAAGCCTCGGCTTGGGGTGCGCTGAGGCCGGGATAGAGTGAGCAGAGACGGCGGGGTCGAGAACGGCGCGCCCGGCGGATGCGACGAATGAGCGGCAACCACATGTGACGGACCCCAGGCTGGACTCCGCTTCGTCCACGGTGAAAGTTGATGTATTCCCTCAGCAACCAGCACGGATCAGCTCTAGGCATGACGAAGCGGATATCGTCCTCTTTTGGAAGACCAAACAAAGTAGTTTCACTTACACAACAAAACACACAGCGTCTTCACAACACGGCGGCGGCAACAATACTACAGCGAGAATAAAAGCTGCGCCTTCTTTCCTTGCATGAACATTTGGGCGGCGTTATGCAAATCTTCCCACATAGTGAGGTAGATATGTGGGGGCGTGTTAGAACGAGCCGTTTAGGTAGGTGTGGCTGACTCTTAAACTTTTATAAAGAATATCTCTTTGGATTTGAGACTTTAGTCTTTGCAACTTTACAGATCTTCTTTATGCACCAAGAGTTGTAACACTCCAAAGAGAAAGGAAAAATTGAAATCGCATCATATGACCCCTTAAATGATTTTTTTTTTAAATCAGTCCCAAATGTATTTTTAAATAATATCTGGTTTTCATGTACTTCGCAGCAGTGTAGTTATAGATGGTGTGTACTTATAGATGTATTTTTGTTCATGTTAAAGGGCTGTTTTTTATCAAATTAATTTCATGATTTAATAATTAATACATTAATCACAATTACATTACATATCAATATTTGGTGAGAAAATTAAGATATTTTAGGATATTACTAAGGAAAAAAAATTAGCATTTAGTGAATGTACAAATTAAAATGGACAGAAAGTAGTGTTTCTTAGGAAACATTAAAACAACAGTTGTGAGAACTTAAAAATCTAAATGCATAATGTCGCCTTGAATTTTGAACTTTTCTCAACAATTATTTTTTTAAGTGCAGATTTAAGTGGTACCCAATAATTCTGCACATTTGTGACTATTTGTTTTGGATACACTGTGAAGTCTCATGCTGTCTGAAAATTCTAATTACTGTTTGTTATTAGTTTGGATATCAGTTATTTGTTTACCTGCCTATTTTGATTTCTCCATTATACTTTGTGTTGTGTTTGCTGAGGTTTATTCTTGCCTCTTGCTTCTCTTTGAAAAACAAGTATTGGATTTGTGATTTGTGACTCAATAATAGATTCTGCGTTAATTTTACACCCCATTACAGTTTTAGTCACCATTTCAATAGTGTCACAGATAAACCCTTCAAATCTCAGACATGTGGGTTTCTCTAATGCACAATATAGCATATAATATAACACATTTATGGGTTTTTGCTCTATCACTGGAATACTGATCTGGGCATCATGATGATCCTGTAGATAGATTGCATATTCATGGAACTACATTTGCATTAGCTTTGTCCTGAAATTTGCTATTTTTTTCATGCTGTAAAAAAGCATTGTATTTTACAGATATATTTCTGCTTATCAAAGTCTTTTAAAGGGGAGATCTAATGCTATTTCATGCATTCTGACTTATTTACACTGTTAAAGAGTTGTATTCTCATGCTAAAAATGGCCAAAGTTTCAAAAAAAGAGTTGGGCGAATTTCTGTGCCAAATAAACTCCTTCAGGGTTCGTATAAGTTTCAGAAGGTTTTTTTTTTTTTATGATTATGACCCCTGTATGACGTCATGAAGGGCGGAATTCCTTGTAGGGGCACTTCTCAACACATTTTTGCTTAAGCTAAGCTATCAGCTAAACATAATATTTATGTCCCCTTGTCCTAAATTACAATTTTAGTTTTTTTAACTTTGTATTTTTTTTATAACTTCTTAATGTTATCAGTTATCTGTATTAAATCCTGTTTTTCTTACTTATAAACACTGCTGTTTATCCTATTAATTCTCCATGGTGCCATATGAAACATTTATTAAACGTTTACATTTTAAAAACTATAATTTAAGGTGCAGTGTTATTTGAAAAAAATTAAAAATTCAATCAAAAATTATGAAATAAAAAAAAAATGTATCCCATATTAATTTATTATGTTGGTTCTTACTACACTTAAACCTGGCCAGGAAAATTAATATATTTAGGATTAATATTTGAGTGCATTTCCTCCCTGTAAGGATTTAAAACACACATTATTTTCTTGTTATCACCAGTGATTATGTTAATTCGTAATGTGTGTCATAAGAGCTCTATCTAACCCTTATTCCAAAGAATTAGCAATCAGGCACATTTTTAATCAGAGGGCACTTGGAACGGCAACCCCTCTGAAGCCAATCAAATATCCCTCATAACACTTACAGGCATAAAATGTACGTCCATAATCAACCACATGCATAGATTACACAAATACATAGATTACAACCTAAAAAATAAATATATTTTCTTTCAGGTAAAGAAAAGTCAATGAAAACTAACTCAACTGTGAAGCTATGACAAATAGTCCCGCAGTCGTTGACAACGTGAATCAAGATAATTTGGATACAAATGTTCTCTTCGTTTGAGTCTGATTGTTTGGTCGCACTGAGCGTGTGTTCTGAGTGAAAAGCAACCAGCTTATTTATACGGCATGACAGATGACGGAGACCTCCTGGGGACCAGGGTTATCAGAACAGCCCACATGAGGAAAGAGGATCATGGCAGCAACTGCGAGAGCATTAGCCAAGTGTAATCCCTTTGTGATGGGAGCTCTTACCCTGGCAACATCCTGAAGTACCTGACAGACTCATCCCTGGTGGGAGTCCATGACTTTCCCTCTACTCCCCCCTGGTCAGTCAGCATGAACATATTCGTTGGTTTATAGAAAATGGCTTTATTTCCATAATGTTTTTACTTATGACAATAATATTAATAATTCTGTCAGGACCACTATCGTCAATATAACTTACGATTAGCATACATTTTAGGTTGGGGGAATGGTTTCTGTCTGGGGACACCCCCCACCCCCCCCCCCCCCCCCCCCCCCCCCCCCCGTAGGATACCATTAATGTTCTACGTGATTATTTTAACAACATGATTCAGAGGTCTGACTCAATGATATATGCACTGCCAAGTCCTGACTGGACGAGAGGAGGAGCTGGGGATGGAGGTGGGTGATTAGTTCCTGAGCGACTGAATAATGACTGAAGGGACCTTATGAAGGGAATTATGATTGGTCTCATGATCCTATAGGTAGACGTGGATCAGCTGAGCGTCAACTGATGCGAGCTTGACTAACATGACCTGCCAGAACTATCGCTACACTCCATTAGTCAGCCGGACACTAGCGTAATCTAATTATGATTAGCAACATTTAGGTTGGTGGAATGGTCCTGTTCTGGGCAAACACTCCCTGCACATCACGCTGCCTAGCATGGATAGGAGCAGGGAGAGCAGAATACCCCCCAAAACAACCCATTTTTTTTTTTTTTTTTTAAAGACAACCCCCCAACAAAATGCTGATAGCAAATCTAACTGAATGCCTTACGAAGGAGAGTGGTGGCGAAGGGTGTATCTGCTTGGAGCAGGTAGGAAGAGCAGATGCCATTCGGAAGACAGTGGCCGTCCGAGAAGGGTGTGCTACTCTTTATAATCATCTAGAAGGGCAGCAACGCCCCTTCCGGAGGCGTGTTAGCAGCGGACAGAAGTGCTTTTCTTAATGCAGACAAGAATACAGCAAGCCCCTTTTTTAAAGCAACTGAAATTAAGATTGCAGACATCCACTATATGCAGCCTAGTTGTGGCAAATATGAACCGTCATTCGGGTGGTTGGGGGACGTTCGATTTGAGTGCACGCAAACAGTTTCGAAGCATCCGCTCGAGACGCTCGAGTTCAAAGCAACTCTAGCCGAACATGCACGTCTGTGCCGGCATTTGTGTGAAACAGAAGCAGTTGATGTTAAGTTCAAACTCCACCAGGTGCACTTTCAACGCTTTGAGGGAAAACAATGTAGAGTTTTTTTTTTGCATAGTTTGTCCAAGGCTTTTAAATTGAAGTAGGTTTTATTTTTAATTGTATAAAAAGAGAAATAGAATTCATTTAGATACTATTTATACACTATTTGCTTAAAGTTGTCTTGGTTTTGATGCGAAATAAACAAGCTTAAGATTATTTTAATTAGTTTGTACATAAAAAATGACAAAATTATTAACTCATTCATCACGCGAAAAGTCTTGTCCCGGCAAATGACTTCTTCTCACCAGTGATTCCGATGGTTTTAGAGGACAATTACTCCTCGTTGCCACCTGTTGTTTCAAAGAATAGTACAACGGCGAACAAGTATAAGCCTCGTCCGTTTGGAAAGGTGCGCGCGCAGTCAGCGGAGGCTCGCAAAGCGGAGCCAGGCGAAAGTATAAATCACGCTTAAGCAACGGCAGGTCTAGCAACGATATGATACTGGACACTCGATAAGCCTTAACAAGAAAGCAATCCCAATACCCTGATAGCTTTAAGCTAAGACTTTCTGAAATGCATGGAGTGGGGCAGCATGCCCTTACAGAAGGATATAAGTAGCGAAGGGGTGCTCTTTTATAACAGCTAAAAAGAGCAGCATGCCCCTTTACAGCAGTAAGGCATATGGTCAATACTCAAATTTAGGCAACAGCATTTGCCCTTGTCCAGATAATCGTTAGCATTTAATAACACATTTAGTAGCAAAATCTACATACTGCAAGTTGAGTATCAAGCACATTACCGATACACTAGTAGCTTGAGCAACAGCATATTCACTGACTTAAACACAGCGTGTTGGAAAGAGTCGGATAGGTTTAATGAAAGCATCCCCAATAGATGAGCCTGAAGCAGCAAGCCTGTTTCATATCAACAAAAGCCTTGGACCAACAGATAAACAACGCTCGCTGGTCAATTTACCCCCCCCCCCCCCCCCCCCCCCCTCCCCCCCCGGAATGTTACCAGTGTGGCAATAAGATAGCATGCCTAGCAAACATAACTGAACAACTAGCCTTAGACAATGAGCAATATCTGAAGCATGTTCACCAACATAGCATTAGGCAATAAAATGAAAGAAACTTTGCTTAGCTTCGTGAAGACATTCAGAAATGAATAAAGGTGAAATAGACAGTTGTTATGTGGATGCTTTAACCCTGCTTGAATATCTTGCTTCTTCCAGTGGGGAAGCAGATCTTGTGTAAAGTTGTTGGTGCAGTTGTATTAGCACAACTTCGGTGATGAATTGCGGACAAAGTGTCTATATCAATTGCGAGGAGCCGTGCTCGCTCAGATCACTTCAGTCTATTGGCCTGACAAACAACGTAGCAAATTTGCTTAAATTCACAATTTGAATCTGGTGAGATACTCTGTGGGAATCCTGTCGAAATCCAGATTAAACGCTTCCTATGGAGATGGAATTCACCGTCTGATTAGTTCCTGAGCGAAGCGATAGCTGCTGAATAATGACTGAAGGAACCTTATGAAGGAAATTATGATTGGTGTCATGATCCTATAGGTAGACGTGGATCAGATGAGAGTCAGCCGATGCAAACTTGACTAACATGGCCTGCCAGAACTATCGCTATGCTCCATTAAATGTTTTATTTATGTAGCACCTTTCCAGGGCTCAAAGGCACTTTACAACTTACATGCAACAAGGAAAGAATTTCACTGAAAGGGTAGACAATGATGACAATTTTTGAGGGGCAGATCAAAGAATTCGTATTGCTGATAACGAGTCACCGATACGATGTTTAAAGCTCTTTTATCATTTATAACTATTTATAGTGATACTCCACAACAGGATTTTTAGGACATTTATTCAGTGGCTTGAATTTCATTTGGGAAAAAAATGGGGGGAATTCCCCTCTAGGTGTCTCTTGTGAGAGGAGAAGCAGCAAGAACTGTGCTTTCACACAGGAGTCTGCTACTGATCCATGGCTGTTTACCACAAACACAACATTTATCCATTATTTTGATTTCAAATCCAAATATTGTCACTGAAAATGCTTTTTCAGCATTGCAATTTTTTTTACACAGTACAGTAATACAATCTTTCACAGACATGTTTAAACACAATAATATAAGCAACACATTATTCAATGCTTTTTATTTTTACATTTACTTAGATTCATATATTAAGTTGCTCAAGCAAGTGGCAAAAACATTTAAACTACTTTTCTTACGTTATGACAAACACTCTAAATTAAAACTTACCATTGACAGAAAAAGTCAGCTCTACTGCCTTTTCTTTTCTTTTGCATTGAAATCTTTATACAAGCAATCCTGCGGTTCATAAAGAACATTGTTTTCCTACACGAGTGCCATCTATTATTGCCTTGATCTAAAAGTGCTCTTTTCCTTTAAAAATATGTGTTGACTGTGAAACACAGTAGACTAATAATATGCGTTTATGGTGTAATTACTACATTTTCGTGTCAATCCATGTTCACATTTACTGCAAAAAATGCGCTGTTACATTAATTCAGTGCTTGCAGCGCAGCAAAAATAAACTCTGTGCGGAAACGATCTCTGCACTGCTGCAGATGCACTGCTCGTGGAACGCACTGCCGGACAGCAACCGTGTGAAGTGTGCACGCTTTATTAATCTGTTAACATAAGCGCGGAAAAAATAGCACCCACATTCACACGGCAAACGGTTGGAGGACAACAGAACAGTGGATTATCGATGTATTTATGGATATGCTGCTGCCACACAGATCTAATATAAACATGCTATTTCTTTCCTAGCTGTTTACCTTCACTGACATAACCGACTGTTTTTTGTAACTTTTTTGTGTGTTTTTAACGTAAACTTGTGTGTGAATGAGAACAGCATGTGAGTTTAGTACTTTCTGTATGTGTGCACTCAGAAAACCTTATATCAAAGTTTAAACTAATATTGTTTAAAATGCATGACTTCAGCGCGATAAACATGATAATCAGAAACAAAAAAGATGTTTTAGCAGGTACGAGCTGTAAAGGCACAACTCTATTCTGGAAAAGGGTGCAGGGAGCAGCAGCTCATTTGCATTTAAAAAGACAAGCACGAAAAAACAGCGTTTTTTCTGCTTCCATCAAAAATAGGCATTTGCCACATGATAGCATAAATTATTGTGGGGGCTTTGAGCTTAAATTCACAGACCACTATTCGGGGGACTTGGGCTGTCAAAATGACTGAAAAACTAAACTCGAATTTTCTACTTAAATATTATCAAAATTCGAATTATATTCGAATTTAAAAGGCATAATTTCAGTTAGGGGAAAAAAAGCTTTTGGCTTCTCTCCTGAGGCCACAAGAGGGCGCATCGAGCAAAATATTATGCACGTTTCTTCAAAGCATAATAAAATAACATGATTATCTTTGAAAAAAGTGCATAATGTTTAAAATAATTTTTATAAACCATATATAATTAATAAAAGTTGCTTAAACCATTAGAAAAAAAACAGCACCATGCATGTATGTGTAGTTTAATACACGAACGAAAACAAAGAGTAGGCTCCTTTCTTCATTTAAAAACATGAGATACAGTGGGATGGGGAAAAAACGCCATAACGTCTTTAGACATGTTTTTTAAAGTTGAACTTGCATTAATTTTACATGGCTTTCTAAACATGCCGCTCTCTGCGAGACGTGAGTGCAACGCTGATAGATGTCCCTCTAGAAAATGTGATAAATATGCGTTCGTGTAAATGCTTGGTTTCAGTTTTGACGTAAACAAAATCTTCTCCACACTGATGCTCTCATTTTCCACAATATATGAATGAACAACATAGCAGCACCGCATCTAGTGGCTTCAAATGGATAGACTAACAAAAGTATTATAATGCAACGACACTTACATCGCATCTCGTGCGCCACTGATAAGGCTGCCTGACGGCTGACGCAGACCTTAAATTCGAATGCAAAAACGTTTTTGCCTTAATGTGGAATTTTAGTTATTTTTTCATTCGGACGAATATTTGAAATTAGCAATTTTTTTGACAGCCCATGGGGGGACACCAGAGACGTATATTACATATTGTAAAAAAGGGGCATAATACGTCTCCTTTAAGTAAAGCTGTTGCCAACATTGATATAATAAGGTTTCTAAGCACCAAATCAGCCTAATGATTATTGAAGGGACGGTGACACTGCAGACTGGTGTGTAATCTGAAATTAAGCTTTGTTATGACAAATAAAATAAAATAAAAAATAATAATAAAATAAAAATAAAAATAAAAATAAATAAAATAAAAAAATAAATAAATATATTAGGCCAGCACGATAAATCGCATGTGATATTTAACGCGCATATTATCAGTAAAGCCGGTTCTGTAATCAACAGTAAATCATCATCACATGCTTTCAGATGGAGCAGCATTAACTACACAGAGCCGTTGTTCACTGACGAGCTGCGCAAAACCACGTTCATATTTGCGCGAATTTTTGCACAGCTTGTCCGTGAACAACGACTCTGTGTAGTTAATGCTGCTCCATGTGAAAGCACGCACATGATAGAGATTTACAGCTGATTACCGGCTTTCTGACAAGATGAGCGTTAAATATCGCATGCGATTTATCATGCAGCCCTAAGATAGATATATTTCTAAACAGTGCATTTTTATTTTCATCTAGCGAATGCAGTGATCATATTAAATAAGTATTTTTTTTTTTTTTTTTTTTTTTTTTTTTTTTTTTTTTTTTTTTACAGGATAAATATTTTATTTATTTGTTAATTTGTAACTCATGCATCTGTTTGTCTAGTTTTATAGTTGATGATTTTACTAGTATTCTAACATGTGGAAAATATTAAGAAAGAAGATAAAGAATTGGCGGGTGTGTCTGAAATTTTGACTTGGTAGTATATAACCAGAAATTATTTTATTTTATTAGTGTCATAGACCTTAGTCATGGTAACACTATATTTTATTAGAATGAAAATGAGACCGTGAGGTATAGAGTGTGTTCAATTGATTGTACGGTTGTTTAAAAACATTGTTCATCTGACAAAATTTCTTTCACAAAAAAAAAACAAAAAAAACACTTTCAGTAGACAAAAATGGAAAATAGTAAAATATTATGTTTTGAAAATTACATGTGATCTAGAACTTTTATACATTGCGTTCTATTGTAAAGACTGTAAGTCCATCTGTGAAAAATTCAATATGGCGTCCTACCCTGATTATGGTCTATTGTGAATATTTGATGGCTTTTTCATTACATGTAGTGCTAATATGTCTTATTAAAACTGACCTACACACAACACAAATTTCCTGTACAGTTATTGCAATCATAATCATTTAAAACATACCAGTGAAGTCATCAAAGAATGAGTACCATACGGAGTAGTACAGTCATCTCCCATAGGCAATGAAAAGGAGTTCAGAAATGGACCCTAAGCACTCTAATGATAAGCAGAGAGTCTCACATCTGAACGCTAACCTGGTCATTTAGTCTTGCAGTCCAGACGGAGTAGGCCAGAAATGGGCTATTCTCTTTTCGACACAGTGGCAAGTCAGAGCACTCCCTATTTCACAAATGTCACAGCTGAGATAAAAGCGCATTTGTGTCTGAATTTCTTTTATGCATGTTTGAAATATGAGAGCCAGCCTCGTAACGGACAAGCTCCTGTCATTATACATCTTTCAAATGGTTCCGGCTACTGAGCCATTTGTCTCCATGAGTGCACGACGGCTCATCTATTTTAGTTTTTATTTCCTCGTTTCAGCACCACAGCCTGAACTATGGAATTTGAAATGGCATCATGACCATTTCTGGTGTCTAGATATACAGTCTTGATTAAAGAAAGAAAAGAAAGAAAGATATAGACACCCTTTGAGGAAGCTGAGGTATTTTAAGTTTTGCTGAAAGAAATGGCTCTGATCAAACTTTTTCAGCCATGGCTGATTTGAACTCTTTCCATATTCCCTAAGGCGTATATCTCTCAACAACTTTTTAGCCCTGTTAAATTTACAGCACAAACTGCCAGCGGTGGCTGCCAGAAATATGGTGACAAAAAAATATGGTGACAATGTTTCAGGCATTACAGGATGGCATTGGTGCTTAAATTAGTCCAATTCTTAACTGAATTTCAATAAATCGTCCCCTTGGAATTATAAGGTTCTATCTGACATTTTTGTTGTCAAAATTTAGTTATTCACATATTCTTATTCTGTGACAACTTATTTACATTATGTGATAGTTTTTTAATGTTGTGTACATTTTGGGACTTCTTATTTAAAAACAAAAAGGTTCTATCTACACAGTCGAATGGAATGCAAAACTTTGAAGCTCAATATCTCAACTATTCAACTATATTCAACTATCTCAATAAACTACTCGGAATGCAGATAGAACCTTATAATTCCAAGGGGACGAAAATATATAATAATATCAACCTATATTTGAACTACCTAAATTTGATTTCCTAAATATGCATGGTTATGATTTTTTCCATATTTTATTTGACCTTATAAGAGTATTGTTATTATTAACTACAAATTTAAATAACTTGAAATAAAATATAAATATGCAGTACGAGTATACACACGGGAACCTCTGGGAACACGCTTTTGCTGTTTTTCACCAAAAATTATAGATGACTCATACTTGTAGTAAAAACATAATTTTATAATATATACACTACCATTTAAAAGTTTGGAATCAGTAAGATTTTTTAAAAGTTTTTGAAAGAAGTCTCTTATGCTCACCAAGACTGCATTTATTTGATTGACCATATTCAGTATATAGCCACAAATGTTGCGTGTGTGTGTGTGGGTCGTGTATACATATATACATTCTATACATTGCTACATTCGCCTTCGTTAAAACTCCCGTAATTTGTATGGCCCAAACCTCATTATATGAATAATCACGACAAATTCCCATGTTGTTGCCAGATCTTGTATGAAACGCATTCTTCTCACACAATCGACACACAAATTTCAACCCATTTGTGCCCTCAACTTGGCAACCTATAACAGTGATGAGTCTCCCCCCACAAATACCAATCCAAATATATTATATATATATATATATAATATATAATATAATTATAATATATATAATATATATATATATGTTGTTTATGAAATGTATGGGTAAGGCAATTACAAACATATTTTCACTGTATACATTTAAAATTCTAATACAGGGGAAAGCAGGTACGGGACCCAAAGCTAAACCTTTTTATTGATGACCGTAACCCAAACAATCTACTCATCCTCTCTGCAATTTGTGGAGCATGGTAAACACCAACTACACATTTATATAGATTAATTCTTTACGGCTTTGAATACATTATCTCTGTGCTAATAGTATCATTAGAATAGCTGGAATGCTGCCACTTTGTTATTCAGACATTTGTTCATGGAATGGATGACGAATAGACCGTTCGGACAAGTGTATTTTATACTCATAAGCTGCAACATGCGATGCTGTGGCTCCCATGCTTTGGACTACACCTTCGTAACCTTGGGCGGTTTTTCCTTGTAAAATCAGTAAATGGGTGTGATTAAACTTTAGAGCAGAAAACGACTGTGGAGGCCACAAGCGCAAGTACAGCCCTCCTTGTGTGCTCTTTAAGTGTTTTGTTCTTGTGAGACAGGTACCGCAACCCACTGACTACCAGCCTAAACAGAGTAAAGTATGTCCATAAATTATAAAGAAGACAGAACATCTAAAAGTGCTTCAGTGCTTTCCAGCATAAAATGATGTACCTCTATAATGGCATTCCCAATGGATGACACATCAAGTGCCTCGGCAGAAGACGCCAGCTCAGTTATAATGCAGCCAAGCACTTTACTTACGAACTGAAGCTAAATTCAAAATATGTTCCACAAAGAAATGTAACTTTTCATGTTACCCGAATCCTGTCCTTTGGAGAAATTCACGTAGCTACTCTAGCTGAAAAATACAAATGAGGAAGAAATGCAATTTCAAGGGATAGGAGGAGTAAGAAAATGAGAGTTGTTTATGTTATTTTAATAGATGTTTATTAGACTGTAACCTTGAGCTCTATTTGACTCATGAAAACATGATGCTGCCCTAAAACACCAAAACCGTATTCAGTGGGATATGTAAGCTCCTTTTCTCTGCCTCTAGATCGTACATTATACTGTGCCGTCTTTTGGAAATAATAGACTGGAATTGCAAATTATGCGCTTGTGTGAATGTGCACAACATCTAGAGACTGAGAGGCAGTGCCCCATCGTCCATCTTGACAAATGAGCTTAAATTGGTCTGCCACGGGAATCATAATTGCAGAGTTTTCATGGCTCTGCTTGACTCTTTTGCTGCATTTCTTTGCATTTCAATAGAAATATTCTCAGAGTGGATGAACCCTGTATTGTGGGTGAGACTTCTGGATTGACAGCTACTGGCCCAGCACAGGCATCAGTGAACAGGAATCAGATACTCCAGAGAGGAAGCGCTTTTATGCTAGTTCAGGGTTCTCAGCCTCCCTCATTTAGCACATCCTGTCAGCTTGCAGTAAGAGTGATAGCTTCATTTCATGTTTTAAAGGACGGAGCGGTTTTGGATTGCACGTGTACAGCCGCTAACAAGCAAAAAATGTAGAGCAAAGCACAAATCAGACGCCCTGCAAAAAGAAAAACCTTCTCTCGTAAGTCATTTTAGACTCTTTATTTTGCACTTACCTACCAAGATAATTTTTTTTTTAGTCACGTGGTTTCAATATGGCACCCACATTAGGTGACCTACCCCATGTGAAATAAATACATTGTTTATTAGGCTATACGACGGCAGCCTTCATCTCAGATGAGTCTTTATAATCATTAACACATTATTAAAAGTTAATACTAATTTCTTTATGGGCAAAACCTTTTAAATGAGGCATAACTGCCCCATGAACATCATCTCAGGATGATCATCCTAAAATTCCTATTTCATAGGAGAAATATGTTGAAGTAATATTGGAAAGATTGTATTTATGAGTTGAACATACATAAATGTCACCACAAAGCTGTAATTACGAGTGGGAAATTCAGGGTTTCCTTTAAGCACAGAGTTTCTGAGTTGGGGGCATGTCAATGAGAAAACATAGGACGCATTGGATGCAGCATTGGTAAATTTGTTGAAATTAACTAAATAGATTTATTATAAATGAAAATGTTCTAGGTTCTTTACAAATCTAAGTTGCATGTACAAAACATCACAGTATTGTACAATTTCATAAAATATATTCCATTTGCAGTATCTTCATAGATTAAATAAAACATAACAGCAAAATCACACCCGGTGCACTTTCTTTATTAATCATTTTGTAGGCTACATGTAAATTAAAAAACAAATCTTGTTTAATTTTAAGCAGAAAAGGAACATTGCCATCTTGCTCTAGCCAAACTTATTTGAACCAGATGTCATAATTACGACTTCCCAAGTTCCCAACTTGTAAATATTTAACTTTCAAGGAAGACATGAACACACCAATAAAAACAGACAAATCTGACAAAATCTGACAAACAGATGAAAGCAAATCTGTTGACTTGTGATAAGAGTATACAACTAGAATTTGTTGTTGGATAAAATTATCAGGAAATAGGAAAATCTAATAGGAAAATTTTCTGACTTTTGATTACAGACTTTGGCATCTTGGTATATCAGAATGCAGTGTAATATGTTGTTTTCTTAGGTGAACATATAGAACTTCAACAAAAATCTCCATTTTCTATGCCATCTCAGTGTTATCTAGAAGAAACAGCTGATATATTAAATAGATATTTCATGCATAATGCTCTAAGTACAACCAAAAGCCTGAGGAAAGTGATGATCTAATGATTTTTGACTCTGTTTTTCTTCCGAAATGTCACCTTGAGAGATAGAAAAAAAATCCTCTGACACTCATTTCTTTCCTCACCCCAATGAAGGTTATTATGTGATGCTAAAGCTCAGAGTAGGGCTGGGGGCGATATAGCTAAAAAATGTATCAACGATATAATGTTTCATATCGTTCAGTATCGATAATTATTGACTTTTTTTATAACAAAGAGCAATAGAAAAAATTTTTAAATTTAACCACTGTATTTTTAAATTAACCCAATTTATTGAGACAAACAACAAATATGTTTTTAGTTTTAACAAACACAAAATAAAAATTAAACAAATATCTAATTTCTAATGTTTTATATGCAGATTAAATAGGTATTAAGGAAACTGTTGTCTCATCTCCCGAGGCCACAGGAGGGCGTTATAATGAGCAAAATAATGCAGCACATTAAATTGTCAATGCAAGGAAGTAACTCTATTAAAAATAACGTGCATTACGTCTAAATTAACTCTTATAAATCAAATATTATTTTGTAAATTGTATAAACAATTATGAACAAAATAGTATAATGTATTTATGCATTGCTTAATACAGAGCCAAATCGCCGTTCACACAGATTGCATTTAAAAACATGTGAGATGCAGTGAAAAGGAATAAACCTCCACAAATTTATGATGTGTTTTCTAAAAGTTTAAACTGTTTTAACTTTGCGTGGCTTTCTATACATCTCTTGTGTGAGGCGCGAGTGCAGCAGTCATATTTGTCCATCTAAAAATGCGCTGAATATGCGTTCTGTGTAAATGGCTTGATTTCAGTTTTAACCGAATTAATAGTTTTACTAACCTTAATATTTTTTGAATGATTACGCAGTAGCGTTGCGTCTCGTGGGCTAGACTAACAAAACATTAAAATGCAACAACGTCACTTACGTCACTCACCGCATCTCGCATGCCACTGATGACGCTCCCTAATGCACATCTAACATTCAAATGTTTATTTTAAATTCAACTAATATTCATTCTTTATTCACAATCTCCTCATCACAGGCAGACACAGCACTAATTTCTGCATGTGTTTGTGTTTGTGTGTGGGCTGTCGCATCAACTCATAGCACACCGTGCCTAGATCGTGGCGGCCCTTTTTTTTTTGTTACAAAAAAAATATCGAACATTTTTTTTATATCGTTGTCGAAGAAGGTGTACCATCGATAAATATCGATACCGTTTTATCGCCCAGGCCTAGCTCAGAGATGCCAGATTTTGAGAAACTTAAGAATATTCACAATCAGATGCATTGCTCATCCTCAGGAGGACAAGTCTGATAACATTATTGTCACTAAAGGAAGACCAACAAAAAAGGCCATTGTCTGGCAGAGAAATTCAGCAACTTTTCTCTCTACAGGGAAGAATGATTCACTAGATGACAAATACCTCAATCCTTTAGGAGGGAGAATTGTAATATACATGACAAAACAACATTTTGAGGTATTTGTCATCTAGTGAATCATTCTTCCCTGTAGCGAGAAAAGTTGCTTATGGAGACATATATGTGTCTAATAGGTATGTGGATTGTTCAATGTGTAGCTCTATGACCACACATGCCATTTCACCCACAAACAATTCATACTGACTGTCAAGCCCTGATGATTGATGATTACTCACACCAGTGAGAGGGATGCTATCCGATAAACATTTATCAAAGCCGAGCTTGGGTTGGAGTATTACCTCTCACAGATCTTATATTTGATCAAATCATCCATTCCTGCCTTTCACCAACTAACAGAATTTGCTCAGCAATATTTTACAATTTTTTGTAAGTTTACCTTGGCAAAAGGCGATATGATTCACAGAAACCCATTTAGCATCGATTTTACATCACTTCAGTCATCCAATTATAATGTAAATAGACTAACCACACATAGCAAACAAAATGACAGTGGGAGACCACAAAATGTGAGATATTCAGAGCAGATTAGGGCTGCTCGATTATGACAAATATCATAATCACGGTTATTTTGGTCAATATTCTAATCACGATTATTTAAAACGATTATTAGTGGGCCATATGACCAAAACTTTATATGAAAGATGTATTTAAAGATATTGATATACATCAAATATATATTTTCTGTAAATAAGGTTGCTATGACATCTACATTATAGAGACCAGCGAAATGTTACAATTCTCAATACCACAGCAGAATACCAGAGTAACTAATATTAGTTAAAAAAAACAACAACAAAGAAGGTCCTCAAAATAATTGAAAATAATTCAACTGTAATAAAAAGCAAAGGAATACAATGCCAGTAATAAAAAAGCAAAAGTATAAAAAATACACAAATGAAACAAACTGTGCTTTAAGTTTTTTTAATGCAAGTCTAAAGTATTCAGTTAACCTAATGTAAAATGCATTACATAACCTAATGTAAAATAAAACAGCAGTCTTCACTGTAAGAATTAAACTTCCTTTGTTTCTTATTAAAGCTACAAAAGTCCTTCAGTCAAGAGCAGTGAGTGATTTGCATATTTCCTTTTGTTATTTGATTAAATATGAAGCACACAGTCGGCAGAAGGAAATACAGCCCGCTGTCACTGTAAGAGCCGCACAATCCAATTACTGGTAACAAGTATTTTATTATTAACTCCTACTTTAATTTATTACATAACCGACGAGGGTTTACGTGAATAATCACTGTAAGGGTTTATTATTTATTTATTAGCTCTAAAAAGGGGAATATTTATGACGAATTATAATTGGTTATGATTCATAATAAATATTTAGATTATATCTTCGAATTAACTGTAGCAGAATCAATATTACAATTATTTGATCTGTCAGTCCACCAAGCAGACAATATAATAATTTATCAATTCAAGAAATGTTTATTTTTCTGGCCACGGAAGAATAAACTGTCCTTCTTTGTACAGTGCTAGCAGTAACTCTTAGCAAAATGTAGCGAGGGTTCAAACATTCATTGACTTGGAACTGTGAGCAGTAAACAGAGACAATCCGTTGTGAATATAAGGGATTTAATAAATGAAAACTATATCTAACATATAACTAACTAAAACATATATACACAGAATGAAACAAAGTAAGGAAAAGAGAGAGAATAGGAAAGAATGGCAGTATTTCACATCACTTAACCACAACCTTTGAAAATCATCAGAGAATCCAAAAATCACCTTAAAAAGGGACTGAACCTTAAACACGCATCTGAATAATTTTATGCGGTTACTTGCATTGGTTTCCGAATGCTGAAGAAGAGTCCGGATGCGGTAGATAACGGAGGTCTTTTGATGAGTTCGTAAGGAGTCAGCTGGAAGTTTTTACTTCTGGTTCTTCTGAAGAAGAAGTCCACAGCGACTAACGTTACTTGAAAGTAAAAACTGCCGGAAAATAACACAACACATGCATATACCAGATACAATTATAACTGATTAATTATAGTCTAAAATAAAGAAATGTCTTTATGTGTGTGTGTGTGTTAGTTTGTGTGTGTGTGTTAGTTTGGCCATTTAAAGCTCTTTGGGAATGTGTTTGAAATCAGAATGGGGGAGATGATAGTGGGGGCTGGTTAAAATCTCCTTGACGGCGAGGAACCATTTGGCAATTTAAAACCCCTATACAAACATAAAGTCTCTGACCAGAACTGTAATTTATATGCAAATGTCAAAAGGCTAAAAGGGGTCTTTTAAGCCATAAACAGTCCAACGCTCATGCATGATCCTACGCAGACGCTACATCACTAAGCGCCGCATTTTGACACATTTTTGAGTGTATTTGACCATTTAGGTGCTAAAAGATGACTTTACATGTCCATGTTGTGTTCCGTCTCTGAGTGCATCCACAGTTATCTTACCGAGGAAGCGCAAGTTCTTTCACGCTTTTAAAAACATAAATCACTCTAATCAACTTAAATAAATCAAGCACGTCCCGTTTTGCAGAAGTCTTGTTACATGATTTTACTGATTATGGAGGAACAAAAGAGCACCACTGGAAAGGGGGCGCAATCGGGCGCAATAATCATTTGATCTCAATTACTGTATTTTCATAATCGTTGGAGACCGAAATCGAAATCGAAACTGAATTTCGATTAATTGCACAGCCCTAGTGCAGATACACTATTTTTAGCTTTAGGCAAATATTAAATCCAGTCCATTGCTCATTATTTCCTCTGTGGCTTTACTTAAATAACATAAATAATATTATTGCTTGTTGGTTCATTGTTTTAGTGCTTTCAGTGGTCGCTGAGCTGTGATTTACCTGCAGGAGAGGCTGCAATTCATACCAGGTGAGGCATGATGTTATCAACACTGGATAAAGTAAGCAAAGACTAGATCTATGACATGAATGAAAGATGTTTGGATAGCCACGAGTACGTCTCAGCAGACAAACCACAAACAACATTGCTATTTTTCACAATTCTGTTTACAGGAAAAATCCAGAAATCTCTGCACTAAAATGAAGGTGTTTTTTTTCTCTTCAAATAGAATGATAGATATAGAAGATAGGAACAGTAGTAGAATGATAGAAATACTTAAGAATTTTATACCTTATTTATTATGGTTTTAGTAACAATTTTTCACCATAAATTGATTTTATAAACGGTAGTAGTTAGTTAAATAAATAAATAGACACATTTAGCAAGTTTAAATTATTATTATTATTATAGTTTTCATTTTAGTAACAATAATTTTAGAAATTATCATATTTGGGCAAAACGCTACCATGTTAATATGTTCACCATTGTTTTAGAATGTTTATCATGTTTTAGTCACAATTTTTTTAACTATACTCTCTGGGCAAAAGCTATACATTTTCCACAATAAATTGCTTTTGAATTTACCTTTTTTCAAGGTACAGTTTAAAAAAAAAAAAAAAAAAACCCAGATTGATAGACATTTAGAAAGATTACCGTATTTTATTATGGTTTTAAGAAAAATTATTTTAGAAACTACAGTATTTGGCCAAAAGCTATCACATCAATTGCATTTTAAGGCACGTTTTAGTAAAAAGTACTAGTTAAATGTATAGAATGACAAAAACATTTAGAAAGCTACCTTATTAAATTTAATAATGTTTTAGTTGACATAACTTTTAACAACTATATTATTTGGGTAAAAACTACCCTAGTAAATTTTTTGTAAGGGTGTTGAGCCTCATTTTGTTAACACACACTCATTCTGTTGACCGAACAGGAGCTTCCTTACAAGAAGTCACAGCAGTTCCCTTTAACATGCAAGGGTTTGTCTTGGTAAAACATGTTCAATCATCTTCCTAATAGCAAGACCATTATCATAATATCACTGCTGTTAGCAGCTCGGTGCCCCTGCAAATGATGACAAATACAGAGCTAGAATTAGAGAGATCTGGGGTTGGTTTCTTCTGGTCATTAATGGGGTTTAAACAATCAAGACACATTCATTTGGGAAACAGTCTCTTTTCTCTCCTTGATCATTTTTTCTTGGGAATGTAAGTGTCTGTTTTTCTGTGGCCATAGCAATGCATTCATTTCCCGTACTCAATAGGATCTCAATGGGTTAATAATTAGCATAATGCCCCCCAAAACATCTTCATATAAGGGCTTTTCACGCAACCTTTCTTGTGTAGCCATTCGTCACCCTCTGCAAATGTACCCTTAGGCTAATGATACACGGGGCAACTTTTTTTGAGCAATGTTGCTTGGGTACTTTCCCATTGAAAGTGGGTAACAAATTTCTATCTGGATCCTTTAGATCGGTCGTGGGCCCTGTGTCTCACCTGGTTGCCTGTTGCCCGGCAACACTGCTCATTGCTTTCTAAATGCATTCTTATCAAGACCTATGACAAGTGTGTTATTCTCAAACCCCGTTTTCACCTTTCATATAGGCCTAGATGTGATCAGTTGCATTTTACCAAGGCTCTACAGCACACATTTTAAATACAACAAAAAATACAAATTAGTGATAATAATTAAAAACATCTGTAATCACCATTGAAGACAGACAGGAAAGCGTGATTTTGTTCATTGGTGCTCACAGAAATTGATTTTATAGTATGCACAATAAATGAAAAAAAACAATTTTGGTTCGCACGCCACCAATATCAACACTAAATCTAGAATAACTCTGTGTCCAATATGCCTACTTCCATACATACCAGGTGAAAAACATAGTATGTCTGAATTCATAGTATTCAAAAACAGTAAGCAAAAAGATCCGGATAACCTACTACTCCTGGCGAGATTCTGAAGTGCGCACTCAATGAATATTTTACTATCCCATGAAGCCACGGGAGAGGATTTGTGAATGGAGCTGAAGCAACGGCTGAAGCTGCGGATGTAGTATGGATGTAGGGTGAATTAAGGGGGATTGGGACAGTTTTTGAATTTCCGACATGAGCAAGGTTTCTTGCCATAAATTAAAAACATCATCCGAACACATGATACATTTCTGCAATACTGAAGATGTTAACTACCCATTTGAGGAGGAAACAATGTTATATTATGATGAAATGATGCGTGACGTACACTTTTCTGTAAACTGAGCCAAAAAAGTTTTTCTGGTAACATTTGGGTGATTGGGACACAATGTTTGGGTGATTGGGACAGCACATTTTTTCATTGATTTTGGGTAGTGTAAGAATATTTAGGCCTACTCTATTGCACAAGTTAGTTCATACTTTAATATAATTTTATATGCAATATTTCATTTTCTGTTCATCATTATAAAGAGCCCATGCTTATTTCTGTTCAACTTTATTTCTCACTTCATAAATCAAACCAAAATTTCTACAATACAACTAGGGCTGTGCAAAAAATCGAATGCGATTTTCATCCGCATCTCGTCAGTAAAGCCGCTCCTGTGATTAGAAATAAATCTCCAGCACGTGCGTTCAGATGGAGCGGCATTTACTACACAGAGCCGTAGTTCACTGACAAGCTACACAAAATCGCGTTCAAAATTGCAGGCGATTAATTTGCCGATTTTACATTTTTTTATTTTTGTGGTTGACTACGGCTTGCATAATAAATAGGGTGGAAACCACTGATTGATTCATACAGAGCATATAAATTATTCTCTATTACAAGGTAAATCATTTTCTTAATTAGCAAAGCCTTAAAGCACTGTCCCATTCAACCAAATGATGCTGTCCCATTCAAACTGTGTGGGTGGATCATGGGACAAAATAAAAACAACCTAATTCGGAAAATAGAAACATGATATTAACACTTTTTACTATTTTGTAGAAGTAAGGCATCATATTTATGTTTCCAACAAAGTTTTTTTATAATAAGTACTATGAGTAATTTTAGGACCTTATGAATGGCACATGCTTTGGATTCTTTTTGCCGGGGGGGTCATGGTATGCAGTGTGCATGGTTCAGGGTCAACTGCTGCCTGTTGAGTTCGTGCCCCGCCACGCTACAGATGTCACACCAATGAGGTCACCTATTTTATTATGTGGTCCTTAAAACCAGGACTCACCCAAATTTTATTTTACTCATTTATTCTTCAGACAAAAATTCTGTGTATACTGTCCCCTTTTGCCCTTATTCCATCACCCTTATTCACCCTACGTATATGTCCAATCGTACCACCCATATTCATACTATATAGAACATACGTATGTACTACTAGCAAAGTAAGTTCAAATCCAATTAGTAAAGCATACTAGACCGCATTCGATTTCGGACACAGCTTCAAAGGGGTCATATGATGCAGATTTCAAGTTTTTCCTTTCTCTCTGGATATGACAATCTGTTTTGTGAATAGTAAGATCCCGAAATGTTGCAAAGACTAAAAGTCTTCAACCCAAAGAGATAGGCTTTATACAATTAAGACTGTTCCCACCCCCCGCCCCCCTAAAACACCCTCGTTCGATTTGCCGCCCAATGTTCCACGCAAAGAAATAAGGCGTAGACTTTTTTGTTTCTGTCTTCTGCCAACCGGCCGCCACCAGTTTTGAGAATGCTCTGTTTTTCGTTGCTCACAAAAAAAAAGGTGAAAATACTTTGTTAGGCCTCCAAAGAGGACACTACTAGAAATCAGTGTTTAAGTTTTATTTACAACACTGTTACAGAACACTTCTACCCAAATATTCAGATATGTGCAGCGCATTTTACGGATGACTGTTTCCTGATCCTGGGAGAGTAACTACAATGCCGGCTGTTCTGACTCAAAACTGTAATACGTTTTTTTATATTTAAGGATTGGCCCCTGATATTCAACACGATGTTTTGAGCAGTGGTAAAGTATGCACTTGTTGTTTGTCATTTCTCCGATCACAAATGCAGACAAATGGTTTTTTGTTTATGCGGCGCGATGCAACGCAACTCGTAAGAAGACAGTATAAGTCTTTATAATCCGTGATTATGTCCCCACTGGACACAACAAATGCCTCGTTTATAATGGGGTTTTAATGTTTTTGTCTCGTCGCGTCGGCCGTGGAGCAGCAACGCAGTCGAAACATCTGTTGAGTGGGGGTGTGGCGTCACATGTTCGCGTCACACTCTTCAAGGTATTCTGGCCAATCTAACAACGCACTTGGCTGCTCCCATCCGACACACCCTCGCTTGGTTCAGACCGATGAGCTTTGTAAAAATCGATATGTTTCAGAAAGGCGGGACATAGATGAGAAACTATAATGTACAGTATGTGGAAAATTATTTTTTTTGAACCTTACACAAAATAATGTTATTTTTTGCAACTGGGCATCATATTAGACCTGGGGGGGCGCTTAAGATTCATTCCCGCGATACATATGTACAAGACCTCATGGCCGGAATCAAGCAACCTTTCTTCCTATGTGCAAGTATAGTAAATGGAAACTTGTACCTACTTCACATTTATCTATTTTTTGTCGTTCCACTCCAAAA
Organism: Sinocyclocheilus anophthalmus; assembly: GCA_018155175.1. NCBI lineage: Eukaryota > Metazoa > Chordata > Actinopteri > Cypriniformes > Cyprinidae > Sinocyclocheilus > Sinocyclocheilus anophthalmus. Next base: position 231,992 of record JADLZN010003894.1, on the reverse strand, counting down.
ATACCCACCTTGATTAAATCAACGTTAGAGTCCGACCTATGGGAAGCGCTATTCTGCGACGCCCTGTGGGGGCCAGTCGCTGTCAAAAGCGAGAGAAGAGGAAAGAACCCACGGAAATTCGATACACATCAGTCTTTGTCAGTCATTTCGCGACTAGCTGGGCAGCGATCCTATAAGGAGGCGAATTGGCCCTTCGTATTGATATTGACTGGCAGGGACTTGTAAGTAGTTGCGCTGCGGAGAGAAGCCATGGCATGCGTGTAGCATTTGGATTAGGAGGAGAAGGGTTTGGTGGTTGTGCGGGCTAATCGGAATATCATCAAACTAGAGTGAGGGGGAACCTGGGGGAGATGCAGAGATACTGTGATATAAAATAAGAAAAAGGGTGACTAAGCTCACATAGAATACGTGAGGAAGAGATGAGAAGCGGGGCCGGGACAATTGCATCAACAACCCAGCGCGACCCAATTCTTTGAAGAGTCCGAGAACAACCTGGAACTTCGCTTAGCGCTTTGAATCCGACCTCATGAATAATTAGATATTATATATCTATATCATCAAATATATTGTAAAAACAATTAAAAAAATTAAAAGGTTTGGCTTACATAAGGCTCAATCCACTTTATTTGTCTCTCTTTTTTGGGTTTGGTCGTAAAGCCTCCCCCCCCCCCCTGCCACGTACTGCACACAAATTATGAATGAGATCCAATGGAGTTCAAGAAACTTTGCAACGTTAATTTTTAAAAATAGGCTACATCCTGATCCTTTCATTTGTGTGACAGCTGTCTACAGGGCATGTATATTTGAGTGGTAAATACTGTATAAGACAACGAGCTTTGAGTGGTAAATACTGTATAAGACAACGAGCTTGAGTAAAGAAGCTGATGCTTTATTTATGCTTAGTAGGTAACTTTCTCTTTCCCTCCTATTCCTCACTTTACCTTGCTTCAACAGCTTCATCTTTTCATTGAGATGTGAGGGGCGAGTGAAGTCTCTAGAGGAGGTGTGTCACTGTGAGCAGGTGGAGGGAGCATTAATTGCTGAATCAGAACAGGTCCTCTGGCCTGCTGTGGTGCTGATCATTGGGAGGGGAAGCTAGCTGACAGCGCAATGCCAAGGTCAGAGAAAGAAAAAATGAAAGAGATAACTGAACGAATACCAGGAAAGAATTTAAACCTGCACACGAGAACAACAACTGGTTAATCTGATATCCGATTGTAGTAAAATTCAGTAGTGAAGATTCTTTGAAGCAAATGTATACAGCTTTCACAACAATCTTGTGTTCCAAATCGAACATAAGGGTGGAGGGGGTTACGGTGGTGAGTCCTACAGATATTCAATAATTAATAATAACAATTTTGATGGTGGGGTGGAGGTCGGGGTTTTTCTGGGATGGAGGAAGAAGGGAAATAGGGAGAGGGGGCTGGGGGAGGGGGGAGGAGGAAAGGGGGGGGAGGAACAAGAAAATAATTTATCGACTCAGAGTAGAATAAACATCAAAATATGGGTGGGCAAAAAACGGTGATGTCCGTACCGATAGGCAGAGCCGCCCGTCCAGTCAGGGTACTTGATATTGTTACTAAGTACCTTTCGTATCGGTACTTTACTTGATAGTATTTTTTCTGAACCTGATAACGGAAACTTGCACTACATTTGACAGACAAATATTGTCACTGCACTCCACTACAGTTCATCAAGGTCCTCAGAAGGCAAAAGCGTGAGGATATAGCCGCTTTGAAAGTCAGTGGGGTATTTTTTTCTTCGCTAAAGCTTACGTGCGGTGGTGTGGGCAGACATGTTATATCAGTCTCTCCGCTCTGGGGTAGGTATACAAGGTGCCATGAGAGCTGAGGCGCAGCATTGGGGGAACAGTGACCAGTGGCAAATGTGAGATTTAGGTACAACAATGGCAATAAGAAGAAGGTGAGAGGGGGAGATATAAGACAGACAAGGTTTTCCGGAGGTGGCGAAAGGGGGGAGGTGAAAAGAGAGCTAAAAGCCACAGGAAGAACTTGGCATCGCCGAATAAAACCAAAGGTGGTTGGCCTGAAGCAGCACGGCACAGACAGGGCGGGGTGTGACATGAGGACCGCAGAGGCGAGAGACCGCATTAAAAAAACATTGGGGGGGATGGCAAAGAAGGTGGCTGTATTGTGCTGGGTGGGGGGAAAGCAGTGGGGCGGCGGTGGGGAAAGGTCAGACAGCGACGGTGTTTGCTGGTGGGTAACAAGATGTGTGAGGTTTCTTCCTTATCACTCTTTCAGTGACAGAAGGGCACGGGGGGGTCCTCCGGGGGGGGGCGGGCAATGGGTGGTTGACGGGAAGGGCCCCCCCCCCTGGGGTTCACACATAGATGTGGTGCAGCACGCACGGGCGAACGGTGGGAGAGCCACGACCAGCCTGCTGTGTGGGGTGGGTAGGGTATTGTAAGAAGGGGGATTATGTATGTGGGGTGGGCCCCCATAGGGGGGAACAGGCGAACGGCGCTTTGAAAGGGGGTCCCGCCGCGCCCCCAAAAGTGACGACCAGGATGAGCAGGCAGGGTCTAGTGCAGGCAGGTGGATGGGGATTCTAAAGTGCGGTCATAAGTAGTGCAGTATTACGGGTAACTACATAACAGTGCATGGACGTAAAAGTCAACACGGTGATCCTGGGGTGGTACGGAAGTACGGTGAAAACAAGTACTTCGGTACGGGACTTAAGTACATCTGTCGTTACAAAGTGGACGGAAGGGAGGAAGATTTGACCAGCATACGGGTATTTCACGCAGTAAGGGGGAGGTGAGTACTTTTGTCCGCCTCTTTGCCCTATCTGTGTGTAGCTTACATTAATTATAGATTTAATTATAATACACGAGGTGTTATTAAATTTTACTGAATAATGTGCACGGATTATCAAAAACCAATATGGATGAACAAAAATGTCAAAGTAGTACCTGCAGTATTAACCGTTAATAAAGCTTTCATGGCGTGTGAAATTCATCAGCTTTATACTTTGTAATAGTATAATTCAAATCAGAAATCTGTTTTTCTTTTTAGTTAATAATATTTCGGCCAAAGATCTACTGTTTTTACTGTCGTTTTTGAGTTCACAGTAAAAGAGGCCTTGATGACAAAACTTCTTTAACTCGAGGAACATAAAATCTGTCAGGTTGTATGCCCAACGCTTGAATGGCATAATCGATAGGATATTATAGGACTGATAGATAGATAGATAGATATAACTTATTTACCACATGAAGAATATGCTTTATTTTCATTTGTTTTATTTAAAATGTTTTGTGTTGACTTGATATTTTTCATGTAACCTTCTTGACACTTTTGACTGTTTTTATAACCTAGCATCTATTTCTTGCAAAGCTTGATAAAACATTTAATTTCCAGATTTCCCATTGCTTTGCTAAAATACAATTCGTCGCAGTCATCAAAAGTGTTTGCCTTTCACTGACTGACTTGCGGTGAAAATCTCTTGAGCCTGGAGGCACGTTATAAAAGCAATTTTCACCACAATGGTAACCCTGTATTTGAAGGTCTACCAAACAATGCACACTCTTTTATTTGCTACTATGTCGTTACACGTATCTGTCAGGAAAAGGGGTGTGAATCGAAGGATATGTGACCTGAGTGGTGCTACACTTAAGTATGTTTTCCTGTCAGTTTGTTGTGTGATGCTGTGTTAAAATAGTTCAAACTTGTTTACAGATGAACTGAGCAATATTAGACCCTGGGGTCATGTAAAGACTAAATGTAATTGTGCATTTCTCTGTATGTTTATGTGTGAATCTGCGCCAATGTGTCAAAGTAGGGAAAAAATAGTGAACATTTTGTATATTTTGCCTTAGAGGAATTTCTTGCCCTCATTATACCATCATGGCCCTCTGGATATGCTTTCCTTTTCTTTCTACTGAAATGACATTTCATAAAAGTAGACATTTGGCCTACTCTTAAACGCACCACATAAAGCAACTGGATTGCATACACCATTTGTATAATACGTTATTACCTCAGTCTCAACTGTAACTCACTTTATCAGAAATAAAAGCTCTATCGGTGAAAGCAGAGTCATCTTATCACTTCAGTTTGCTTCTTTTGCCGTGGAGGTGACTGAGGTGATGGGAATTCGGGCGAATGCTGAATCGACGGACCAGGGGCGATTCTAGGATTTTCATTTAAGGGGGGCTCAGCCCCCAATGAGGGTATAATAATAATAAAAATAAATAAATAAAAAAAAAAAAAAAAAAACAAAAAAAAAATATATATATATATCTCATATATATATATAAATAAAAATAAAAAAATGTTTGATTATTAGGGGTCGTATACTAAACTTATTGCAGTATTCCACTGTATTGCATAAATGGGTATAACATTTGAGTACTGAATAGGCCAAATTCAAGTCTTCATGATCTCACACACACAACCTGTTTTCTGTACAAACACAACATTTTACTGTTTGCATTTCTAGTACAACCCTCTTTCCTTAGCTCAAGTATGCAAACCTCTTTGCCACATGCACTGGAATATGTATTATATTGAAAGTTACATTTTCAAATGAAAATGGCGACATGATCGTTTTATAAAGTATATGCGTTCATATGTGCTTCATTTTCTCTGGAGGAAACAGCAGTGGTGTGATGAGGGGTGAACGCAGTGAAAACATGGGCTACAGTAGATGGGGAACCGATTATTGCTCCCCCATGATATTTTGTAAACTGGATTTATGACAAAGAACTGCACAGATGGAGATATTATAATCTATTGATAAACACACACCTTGTCCTCTGTTTCTCGCTCTGCGCCACTGCGGTCTGTGGATTGAAAAAGAACGTGCTGAAAGACGGGGAGGAGCTGATCGAAGTCTGCCACCGTTTTCATATTAAATTTGAAGGGGACTGAGGCGCTGAGTAGTCATAGCCCCCCTAAAAATGACCTAGTGACGCCCATGGACATAACAGTATTTCTCGGCACTAATTGGACCTTTCATGTGGTCAAGCATTGACCACAAGCTCTATATTTTGTAGTCCTGTTGACTGTCGTAAACCTCTAACCTACAGCTGTTATGAATGATAATTTACAAGACATATAAACCTGGCTTCCATCTTGTAACCAGTGTGTCCCTGAAGTCAAGTGCAGTTTATCACTAGGCTGCGGATATGATCACAGCATTGCATTATGGGTATAGAAATCTACTTTCATATCTTGATAAGGGATAGATGCTTCAGATGACATTAGCATCTGCTGCCTCGCTGTATTTTGGCCAGGATGCAGTTTAAGAATGAAATTACACTTAATGTTTTACACTTCAGTCATTCATTCAAACCTACTTGGTTTTGTGCCATAAAAATGAAGATCTGACTAAATGATAAATTAAAAGAATTACAGTATAGGAATATTTTTTTTAAATGTTTAAAACATTTAAAGGCTAGTTCCACGTGGAATCCCAAAGAGCTGATAAAAACATTGAAATAATCAACAAGTAATCCACACGACTTTAGTTCATCAATTAACATCTTGTGAATCAAAAAGCTTTGTGATTGTAATAAATATTATGTATGTCTTACAGGAAAATACTATGTCAGCGTTTCTCTCATTTAAAATTTCATGTTTAAATCAGTGTTACGTGCCATTTCTTTGTGATTATCAAATTTACTAGCAAATTCTAAGTGAAAATTGTTTCTATTTTTTTTTTAATCATTAACCTATTTCAGTGTACCTTATATATAATATAGCTAAGAACTTTTTCAAAAGGGTAGCTTGACTGTAGTTTAAAATGATATGCATGTATTGCAAAGCTGCAGTTTCAAAGGAGCTTCCCAAAGACTGCAAGCCACATACCCTAATAAAATTTTCCATATACTGGCTGAAGAAAGGATCTTGGGAACACTCTGCAGCATTTGTGTCAGCCCAGGAACTCTGTCCCAGGAGACGCTCAGCCAGTGCCTGTCACTGTAGCTCTCTCTGCCCCATAAATCTTCACATAGCATAGCCTTGTGTTACTCTGCCAAGAAGAATTAGGGCTGGAAAACAAGAAGCCATGACATGAAGACAGAGCATCCACCTGAACCACAGGGGACATGGAAGCACAGAAGATGTGCCACACAGCCTAAAAGTGCGGTAGTGAAGGGGAATATGAGGAGAGATTCCCCTAGAACAGGGGTGGCGAACGTCAGTCCTGGAGAGCCGCAGCCCTGCAGAGTTTTGCTTCAACCCTAATCAAACACACCTGAACAAGCTAATCAAGGTCTGAACGGTTACTAGGAAGCTACAGGCAGGTGAGTTTTAATTAGGGTTGGAGCTGAATGCTGCAGGGCTGCGGCTCTCCAGGACCGGAGTTCGCCACCGCTGCCCTAGAAGGAAAATCTGCTACTTCTAATGCAGTGCTGAATGTACAAAATCCATCTCATCTCATGTAAAGGTGCAATAGGTGATTGTCTTTAGAAACATTTTTTGTTATGCTGGTTGAAAGTCTCTTCACATCCCGCTAGCAATCATTAAGTTAAGTGGTCTAAATGTATTTGTCTGTATTTATATAATCTGTGGAAGGCGTAGGATCAAGAAATGTTCGTCCAATCAAAACGCTCGGTCCGAGCGTTTTAATATGCTTTCCTACCTGCCTGTCAATGTATGTATTTTCCTACCTCTGCGCACCTGGCTCGCGCAGACAGGATACGTCATCAGGGCGTTCACGCACGCTGTGCAGACAGAGCGAGAATGGCAGACAAACATCAACAATACGATCTTCCTTCCTGGTATTGTAGTACTTTTAATGTTTTCTCACCTGTGAATGACACATGATGTAGCCCAGCGGTTAATCCAGTCCTTGTGCCAGCTCGTTAGAAGTAAGCTACGTGCATAAACTGTGTTCCGATCCCTACACAGTGTTAATTGCTCCCTACTTCCTGAACGGGGAACATCTGTTGAAGTTTACCTCACTTCGGAACATGGGCTGGAATTAGGAACCGCTGATGTAGCCTATTGTAGTAATGTTGTTTCTGGTATTCTGGTCTGTGAGCATATGTGCGTTCAGGGGGTGTGGCTTTGAACAGTGATTTTCAGGGAGGGTGGGACGTTCGCTTTCAGTGCTATCAGGCTAAAGTTAACATTTCCCAAGATCTCTTACTGCACCTTTAAGGTAGCTTCTTTAACATGCTACAAAGTCACAAAAACATGCATGCTTTAAATGGCATAATAAAAACATACATGGCTACAAGAGGAATCTATCATTAGTACTGACTGTAAATTTTGGTAATGTACTTGATGTCACAATAGAAATTACAACAAGGGGGGCACTAGAAAAATCCATATGCTGAAATCGAATATTTATGAGCACTGTGAACGTTTCATTTGGGTCTACAAAAAAAAAATAATTTAAATTGTGGACCTACATAATTTTGGGTGTGTATATATTTGTGGACTCAAGCGGAAATGTTCGCAGCGCTCACAAATACTGGATTTATTTTCTAATGGCACCCTCATTGTGATTTTTGTATCATTACAATGTCTGAATATATATATATCTATATATATATATTTAATATATTATGCTACGCAACACAAAGCATAAATACAGTCTTGAGAGTTTTTTTTGGCCTCATCTTCAACAGAGGTGGAAACTAATGAACTACATTAATAGTCAGGACAGGAAATTAACCGAAAAATGGAACGTAACACTGGACACTGGGACACAGGCAGGGAGCACAGGTGAACAACAACGCCCCCTCTCCTGAAGGCACGTCATTCGCGATCAACACAACAAGTGGAGGTGGTGGGATGGTGTGCGCCTTGGCGAGTCCCTAAGGACAGGCTTGGACGGGATGGATGGATGCCCCAAGGCCGTTCCCAGATCCTCCACCAGGGCGGATTGCATTCGTGGGCGCCATTACTGAGCAGTACTCGGTAGTGCATGACGTAGCAGCCTCCGAGGCCGTGGCCCCAGCCTCTATGGCTGGAGCCCTACTACCCCCCAAAATATACTTGGGGATGCTTACAGGTTCCGAGGCCCTCCGTGAACCCTGACAGGGAACTGGAGCCCTCCCTGGGCTCAACGGGGGAACAAGGAAGCGCTTACAAGGAGCTGGCACTGGAGGGTGCTCTGGTGAGAGGTATGTGGAGGTTCTCGGTGTGGGGTGAGCTGGGCGCGTTCCTGCAGGAGTTGGATGACGAGGCTTGGGAAGTTGGGCTTTACTTCCTCCGCTTCCAAATCTGAACCATTTAAGAACAGCATGAGATTAATCAGCTCGATCGAAGGGGGAAGAAAAAAAAAACACCCGTCGGAAGATCGCAGCGGATTATCTCGTCATCCAACCCCAGCAGGAAGCATGCACCTAAAGCGGCGTCGTGCCAACTCACCCGGTTAGAGAGCTCGAGGAAACCCTCCACATATGGCTCCAACCTCAGACCCCACAGTGCATCCTCAGCTGCAGTCATCGTTTTGTGGTCGAGTCTTCTGTCACGTTTACTCGGGGGAGGAGCGAGGAGACGTAGAGGGAATTTACAATGACACATACTTTTATTCTTTAACATCAAACCAGGCAAACACACAGAGGAAACCGGTAACAACGTTCAGACTTGACAAAGAAACATTAGACAGACTGCACTTTAAACACCAGACCTAACAAGGGAGTAAATTAAACGCACCTGAAATCCAATCAACAAACACAGGTGGAAACTAATGAACTAAATGAATAATCAGGAACAGGAAACTAACCAAATATGGGCATAAACACTGGGAGACAGGGAGCACATGGGGAACAAAACACTACACAGGCCTGACAGATGACTCCATTAATTATAATAATTATTAAATTAAGCAGGCAACACAGGCTTCCCAAATGAGGGGTCAGTTGTGCAGTGTTGTCAGGGATATTATTCAGAAATATCTGATCACTGCTGACCAATCAAGTATTCCAGAGAGCCATGTGATAAATAACAATAACAATAACAGCAACCATATGCCTCTGAGGGTCTCCCACACACAAATTCTCCATTAAAATACACATAAAAATGAAATCAAAATGCATCATAATATAAACACACTATTATCCAACGACAACAATTAATCTCAAAACTGTTATTATTATTAATAATATTAACAGGAGTCGTGTGGATTACTTGTGGATTATTGTGATGTTTTTAACAGACTCTTATTCTGACGACACCCGTTCACTGCAGAGGATCCATTGGTGAGCAAGTGATGTACTGTAATGCTAAATGTAATGCTAAATTTCTCCAAATCTGTTCTGGTGAAGAAATAAACTCATCTACATCTTTAATAGCCTGAGGTTGAGTAAATATTCTATTAAACTATTCCTTTAATAACATTATTTCAATTTTAACACACAAACATTTATTTTAACTTCAAATAAAATTACCACTTTAGATCAACTCAGTTTTCATTTAATTTAACAGAGTTGCTAACCTCAAATACCCTCAGGCCTATACAGATGGGTTGGATCTTGACATTGGTTTTTTGAGGTATCATGAAATTAAATTAAGCTAATGGATATTTCCGGTCTCTGGCTTTGACTTTATTTACTGGTATGATCTAAATCTATCTATCTCCATGTCAGGCATGTGTCCTTGTTGGCCGCTGTTTTCTCTACAAGCTTCCTTATACAAAGTAGATTCTGAATTGTAGGTTAATATCTATCAAACAGAATGATCTGATTATATGCCTCCCTTTGTAGTACCCAGTCTTACATACAAAGCTGGAATAATTTTAACCAAAATTGCCTTTTATATAGAGTCATTATAATTTGTCACCAGCATAAATAGAAACAAGCCATCTCTGTGATTTACCATTCAACTAGATTTATTTCCCCCTTTACAATCACAGAGAGTGGAAATATATTTTAATTCTCAACTCTACACTCTCCATGTTCAATTTTAGCAATGATGCACATTGATGCACAGTGGCTGAATTTTTATATTTTATGGTCTCAACCTTCCATACTCACTGAAGGACAAGAGCTCCGCTTAGAGCATTTTCAATGTCTACAGCCTGTTATTGGTAGTGAAAGGCTCTGATGGTGAATTAGTGAATAGGGTTTTATGATATGTCCAATGAATTTCGTTCAATGCAGTTTTAGGGTGTGTTTACACTTGTAGTTCAGTTCTCTTGGTTCTTCTGGTCAGGACCAAAACAAGAAAAATAAAACATTTAGTCCTGGTTCGCTTAGCATTCACATTTTTAACACCAAACCTAAAGATACCTAAAGTATTCTGGGCTAAATGCACTAGTTGTGTGTATATTGTATTCATAAGAAATTACAAAGTGCTTAAACAATGTGTAAATGAGTCAAAACAGAGCCAGGAATTCAGATCTGCTGTAAGTAGTTGGTGGTTCCGATGTCTGTACCAAATTGTAATGGACAAAATAGTTCCTATGACAAGAAGAACCATTTATGCTTGAGCATTCTGTCCTTTTTAGGGTCACATCTTGTGAAATCACGTACTGTTTTTGGTTTAATTTAGATGTCTTTGTTCAGCAATACATTTATATTTCTGTCAAACCCCTGAAAAGGTGGGTCCCCCCCTGAAAAGTCCACTTGTTTGTTGTGCACCAAGGTTTGAATGGCAGCATTCACACTTATTCAAATGGAAATGCACTAAGTCAGCAATTACATAAACAGTTTGTTTTAATTGAACCAGCCTGCCTTTATTCTGATTAAGTCTTGTGTAAACTTTTGACCCAGCAAAGACTAAAATGAAGCAGGTCAAGCTTGGAAATTACAGTCAGACACATTGAGCCGCGGTGTTTGTGTAGGTGACACAAGATTGAATCCATCTTTCGAAATTTCCCAATAATTTCCTATCCTCTCTCATTCAGCACAAAACATCAAATATAAGGTGATGAATAGATTCAACAGCAAGTGTTACCTACATTCATTGACATTCTGACACAGTAACTGATAACTGAAACAGTAACTGAAAAATTAAATCACAAGTGATCACAAGAGACACATTTGAGATGCAATGTGCAACACTAGGTGTACTAAGGGCCACTGAGGTGTTGATTGGATTTTGCAGTTGCTTCCTTGAATTGCACTGCATTCTGTATGAAATGAATGCATAACAATAATGCAGATATATGTGCAGTTTTATATCTATTCTATAGGCCTTTTTTAATATACAAATCCATGTTGGACAAGCTACTCATATTTTAGCCAGCTTAGCTACTAACTAAATGATATGATCAGCTGTAATTTAAAAAGTGGCAAGTGGCATTGAAAAGAATGAACACAAAAGAGCAAATTTGCTTGACCAACTTGATCAACTTGAACTTGACCAACCCCATGCAAAATCGCCCTCAAAATTTCTACTGAAATAACTGGAATCAATTAAATACCGTTGCTATTGAAAAGGTATACAATAACTTCCATACTGCACAAAACACTATTTATATCACTATTTTATATTGTATGGAGGAGTCAGTTACTCTTAATAGGACTTGCACTGTAGGTTTCTTTCACAACAATAGGCTAGCTAATTATCGGCAGCTCACGAGCACAAAAGGTCACCATGTAGTGTAGTGCAATTACCTCCAACATTATTAACATAACTCAGCACACTCAAATGGTCCCTTTGATGTGGTACAGTCAAAAATCTCATTACAGTAGCCATGGGCAAGTTAAATTGGTCACGACTTGAGGAATATCTACTCGAACATGTGCACAACAACATGACGCCAGCTAGCATTGTTCCCTCCGCCGCTGCTGGCAGGATATAGCATTTGTCTGCGGTTTGTTTTCAAACAACTTCAAACAGAAGCGACATGAAACCATCAACACCAGAAGCAAGAACAAGCTAGATATCATATTTTCAATAAGATATCTCAGGGGTTGTGCAGGTGACTGATGGCAGGGCCGTTCATCTAGAGGAACAGCGCAGAAGACAGAATTTTTCATCTAACACCACAGGCTCTTACTGATATATGCCCCCTATTTCTTCTCCGCACACTGTACCACCTTCAGCCAGCAATAATTCACACAGCTGACTATCTTACGTATTCTGCATAAACAGACAAAATCCTACATGCTTCTTTAATGCACAGCACATTCGCAATTAGCCAAAAAACAAAGGAGATCATTATCGCAAGTGGCTTATTTGGAGGCAACGGCTTTTTGGTTTGACTCTGTGCTGATGTGCGTCGACTGCACACATTGCAATGTTGACTCTGCATAATAATCATTCTTCTCAAAGTCTGGCAGGAGCTGGACCACCACCCACCATATCCATCACAGCCTTTGTCAACCTGGCATCTCCCCACAGTCATCCCTTTTACAAAGTGCTACGTGATGTCTTTATGAAGGACAACAGAAGCAAATAGTTGACTGTTGTAGCTCAGATCAGATGCTGGCCCTCCAGCAATGGCACAACGTCAACGAAAGCAAGATCGCTAGTCGCTTTAACAGTGAATGATCAGGCTCTCATGAAGCTCCCTCAGATGGCAAAGCACATTCGCAGAGTGGCACACATTTGCATCTTTAACTGTTGTGCAATTAAAAGCAAAAACACTACAAACACAGACAAAACGTGTTTTGAAAAACTGTGAAAGAAATTAAAATAAAATACTTTTATGGCTCCAAAACAACAATCAATGAACCAATAACATAACATATGTAGCGTCTGCGTAAGATCATGGATGGTCTTTGGGGTTTATGGCTTAAGAGACCCCTTTTAGCCTTTGACATTTGCATATAAATTACAGTCCTGGTCACAGACTTTACATTTATATGGGGGCTAAATTGCCAAATAATTATCCCCACTATCAAGGAGATGCTAAGCAGTCCACCACTATCATCTCCGCAACTGACTTCAAACAGTTTCCAAAGACAAGTAAATGACCCCCCCCCCCCCCCCCCACAGGCTCACATAACACACACACACACACACACACACACACATAAAGACCATTTCTTTATTTAGACAAAATAATCAGTTACAAGTATATCTGATATATGCATGTGTTGTTTGCAGCCTGGTCTCATGTTTATACGTAGTTATTAATACGTAACATTTACAAGCACAAAACGTACACTTTTGTACGTTTTTATTAATGTTAAAACTTACAATTTAGACGTATTTCAACATTTAAAACGTACAAATCACTACGTATTTTTAGCTAAAAAATGTAAAAATATGTACGTATCTTTTATATCATTTAGATATATTCGTATCAATGCATTTTTATCATTTTATCAATAAGTGATTTAGATTTTAGACCCCTTCTTAACCGCCCCCAAACCTAAACCTACCTATTTTATAGCGAATATGCATTTTTATCATTTTATCAATAAGCGATTTATTTTTTTAGACCCCTTAACCTACCCCCAAACCTTAACCTACCCATTTTATAGCGATATATAAAGGATATAAAATGCAAATGACCGAAATACGCAGGAAAATAAAACTTTTAGTAACAATATAGCATTAAAAATATATTTTTATAGTCGCTAATCCCACTCCTACATATAAACCTAAACATTTCTGTACAGTATAAGAAAAACATGACAGACAGATAAATGCAATTACAATCATTTTATTGCAAAAATGTCAAAAGTAGTACCAAAAGTAATCCAAATGACGACGCGTTGCACCCGCAGTTCTCTCTGACGGAATACAGTAGGTTTGTGTGATCCAGAGCAGAATTTATGTTGTTAATCGCTGAAAATATTATCCAGATAATTTTCCTTATCCACTCCGTGAACTCGTGAAGGAATGCGTGGCGCATCATTCAAACACACCTCACCAGAAACACAGCATTTCGCAATCTGTGACGAAGGCAGGCGAGAGCCAATGAGCGTTCGATTATCCTGCAGTGAAACCTGTCGTTTGAAGCGGCAACATTTTAATTTGTAAAGAGTGCGTCAGTCAGCGCGGGTTTTGCTGCTCACGATCACTGGACTCGCTGCTCAAGATGGAGATGAAGATCGCCGAAAAAAGGCTTGGATTTGCGTCTGTTCCTCACAGTCGTATGGATTCAGAAGATTTGGATTACAGCGCATTAATAAAATTGTTTCATTTCGCAATTATGTTGCGTTTTTGGTGTATTTTATAGTTCTATTGTCAGTCACAGCATGTCGGAGAAAATGCCTTTAGTGGTTCATGGCAAACAAAGTAAACATTACATTACAAGTAAAGGTTAAACGATTGCAGAAATTTTATTTATTTTAAGGTTTAAAGTGAAGTCGTGTTTAACATTATGTAGGCATATTTTTGGAAATGAGCTGGCAGCAGAAATCACAACAAAATGAAATTTTATCATTTCATAAGTAAACGAGTAAACCAATTATTTAATAATGCAATTGAAAACAAGTTAATTAATGTGACAACTAAAAACTAATAAAATTAATGACGCGATTTCAATATTCATAAGGATTCATTTTTAGGTGTCGTCAATACGTCAGTTTTGTATGTTTAGAGGCTGAAAATACGTCAGTATTATACGTTTTAGGCCTGTAAAACCATAAGTAAATGTACGGTTTATAGAACCACATTTAGGTACATACTCCGAATTATGTATGAGATCACGGGGGTTGTTTGTATGTTTCCCTATTATATTAGCTGAGTAACCACTCGTTATTTGTATTAGTTAAGCCCTAAATGCTGATATTCAGGTGTATGAATGTATCTTTGGTTTAATCTATTCAAAATGGTTGTTTCTTGGTATCAATGTCACCTGTTCTTCATTCCTCGGACAATGACGTACAGTATATGATTGTGAAACGCATCATACGATTCATACTATATATTGGGTTAAAACTACAGAAATTCCAGACCTGCCATAAACATGCCAAATGGTCCATAAAGGGAGACAAAAAAAACTTCTCCCTCTCAAAAATGCATGCCTGGTATTGGCTATTCCACCCAGAGGGGGGTGTGGATAGAAAACCCTCAAAAGTCATTAGCTCGAAATTATCTTTGCTCAGAAAACCTCTTCTTTTGAGACGGACACTCTCCAAGACTCTTCAAAACTCTCCTGTTGAGTTTGATTTTCCGGCAGTTTTTTTCTTCAAGTAACTTTGTCGATCCGCTGTGGACTTTCCTATCTTCAGAAGAACCAGAGGAAAACTTCCAGCTCACTTCTAAAAGAACATCAAGAACCGTTGTCTACCGCATCAGGAATCTTGTTCAGCAATCGAAGCCAATGCAAGTAAAGCCGCTTACAACTATTTAGATGCATGTTTAAATTTGAGCCCCTTTTAAGGTGATTTTTTATTCTTTGATGATTCTCATTAGGTTGCGGTTAATTGTTGTGAAATACTGCCATTCTTTTACTTTCCTCTCTCTCTTCCTTACTTTGTTTCATTCTGTATATACAGTATATGTGTTTTGCTTAGTTATATGTTAGATATAGCTTCATTTATTAAATCCCTTATAATCACAACTGATTGTCTCTGTGTGCTGCTCACAATTCGAAGTCAATGAATGTGTGAATCCTTGTGCTACATGCTAAATTACTGCTAGCACTGCATAAATAAGGAAAGCTACTTTCCTTGGCCAGGAAAATAATTTTTCCTTGAATTGATAAATTATTATATTGTCTGCTTGGTGGACTGACAGATAAAATAATTGTAATATTGATTCTGCTACAGTTAATTCTGAGATCTAATCTAAATATTTATTATTAATCATAACCAGTTATAATTGGTCATTAATATTTCAATTTTTAGCTGATTTACTACACATAACATAACATAACATAAATGGACACAAATCAAAGCTGCAGTCCATAACTTTTTTTTAAATGAATCCGAAATCAATATTTGAGCAAGTAAATAACCAGCCAGTGTTCAAAACTATCACCTTACTTTAGCCCGATTCACAAAGGTAAGCTTGTTATAATGTGTTATAGTTGCGTGGTTAGGAGGTGGTCGCAGAAATATGAAGCATGCCACCGTGTCTTTGGCGTCATTACGTCACTTCTGTAAATATAAAGAAGTTGTCCTGGCTAGTAGCTATATCACATGTGAGGATGCTGCAGTTGGCGGATTATCTATAGGCTTTTCTTACAGCAGCTGGAATAATTAAATTTATCATTTTGATGGCGAATTGTAAACGACAATCATCAGTGACAGCTGGAGATTCACCAATGGTCAAAAGCAAAAGACTTCGGACTGCGGAATGGCTACAGAAAAAAAAACAAAAATAAACATCAGTTTTAATGTGCAATTGAGAAAGATGTGGGAATTAAAAAAGATTTGTATTCAAAGAGAAACAGTTCTAAGCAAAATTAATTTGCCTTTGGGTTAAAAAGAACAATTTCTTATCTGAAGATTACTGTACAGAAATTAAACTAACGCACGAGTCACGCAATGCTTGGGGGGGGATTTTTTTAACATTAACAATTTGAGAACAAAGTATAACAGTAATAATAATTTGCACAGTTTGATGTGATATGAGCTAAGCGATCGTTAGATTTAATCACCATTGACAGCGCGATTTATTGTAATGCTTTTTTTTTCTCAGTTGGTCAGAACAAAAGTGGCAGACATGTTACTTGTTCAGATTACATTTTCCGGTTAAACTTCATATTTTGGACATACTTCCAAGACGTAGTATCTGTAATTCCGAAGTACAGTGAATATCCACAACAGTGGGATGACTGACAGCCACACAGCCTCAAAACATTAGATTCATCCATGCTGGAGCCGTGCCAGTACAACCAGCGAAAGTAACTGAAATAACTGCAATTGCAGGTTTTCAAACAGAGATGGCGACCAAGAGGCAAAACTTACAGACTGCAGCTTAAGTTTAGGATTTATGATATAGAGAATTGGGGGGGAAATTGACACAATACATTTCATGCCTACCAAACTAAAAATATACGTATAAAATAAAAAGAAAATAGAAATAGAAACATAAAAAAAATGGCACAAAATAAATTACTTTTTGATCCTAGTATATTATAAAATGTAAACACTGTACAATTTAAAAAAATACCAGTTATCTTTGGTGGCCCTAGTATGCTTAACTGAAGTTAAAATTAAAATAATATTACTACTAATAATAATAATACTAAAAAACTTAAATAAAAAAATTTAATTAAATAAATTATATAACCATGTGAGTCACTCCCATAATTTTGCTTTATGAATTTGAGCACTAAATATTACCAACAACCATTTATTGTTCTCTGAACTACATCTCCACATACAGAAACCTTTGCCCAGATCCCTGAATTAAAAAAAAAAAAATGCTAGAAACACTTTAATAAACTCTTTGCCGCCTTTGGTTTATGAATTAGCATGGATATGACAGTCCTTTCTAACTCTAGCCTGAATTGCTTAACTCAAACTGACAGTTTCTTTATTGGGCATTGGTAGTGGAATCTAGGAAGCCAGGGCGGCATCTGGTATAACAGCGTTAGAAACAACCTGTAAACTGAAGTTAGACCACTAAATGAATTTAAAAGCATATCTAAATACTACTATGGTAATTTTTAAGCCTCTGCAGCACCATGGGTTTCAAATGTATACCATGGTTCAGTGATTTAGCTTTTATACAAGAGCAGTTCCACTCTGCAGCACAAAATAGCTCTGTTCGGTCAAAAGTAAAACATTTGCTCATTTAACCCAATGTTGTACCCATGACCAAAACATTTTACTGTCACTGACTTAAATTGCATACAGTGGAAGCACTTTCTTTACAAGGGTTATTTTTGAGCACTGTCTTCAGAACACATGTTTATTGCTACATTTTCTTGACACACAGTTCCTCAGGTCCCCAATGTGTTCAACAATGACCTTGGAAGACTCATGCGCTCTTAGTCACTACTGCTTTGCTGCAGAGGAGGCACAAATCAGCATTCTGGGAGCATTTCTGTGGCATTTCTCTTGCATTTTAGAAAGCCCATGAATAAAAGAGCACAAGCTACACAGATGTACGCTGAACAATGCAAGGGGAGTGTGATATTTTAGCATTTTTGTTAAGATGGAAATGACATTTTGGGTAAGAATCATTAGCTGATGTTACCCTTTGGTTGTGCCCTCATAATAACATGTGGTCAATAGCATGGAAATTAGTGCCAATTACTGACTACCTTTTTGCTTCATCATGCTAATAAGTGTAATAATAATTAATTATATTAGTATTATTTTAATAAAAAGAAAAATTAAAAAAAATTTCATATGTGATTATCATACCCTGCCAAAAAGATAAATAATATAATAAATATAATCTTTAATTGGATGCATGTTTTTAAAAATTCAAATGTTGACCCTATACATTAACATATACTACCAGTTTTAGCTGTTATAAACTGTTTAATATATTGAGAGTACCATATTCTTAGAGTAAGAAAATAACTAATGATATAAAATATTTAAGAACTTCCAATTCAGGTGTAGATTAATCAAACATCAAGTATCCAAATACTAAATGAAATATAAAATATATAAATTACATTGAATTGGACCAATTGTTCATGTAAATAATTTATTTTTACATTTAGAATTTTTTTTGTTTTATATTTAATTTTTACATTTAAAATGATTTAAAAAGATCTGTTTGAAAAGCAGATAATTCAAAAGGTAATTGATTTTAGCCTTTTTTTATATTTTAATATTAATATTTTTTCATTTTTAAATTGTATTATTAAAATGATGATGTAAAGCATCAATACATTCAAATACTAAATGAAAATATATAGGGCTACTTACTACATAATTGTATTCTCTGGTCCCTGATCACCACACATTTTTAGTGTGGCCCCAAGCTACAAACAGTGTGTATCCCTGCATAACTCTGTCCTGAAAGGGATGGCGGAACAGAAAGGTTATGTTTAAATAGGCCAAAAACAAATAGAAAAACAACAGAGAACAATTTGTCACTATTGCTTCATTAAAAAGACTGTGAATGTGTACACACATATGAATGTTTTTGATTCATGCAGACAGATCTTCACGCTGTTGTTTTGTGGATGTCACGCGTGACTAACTGTCCTCTCTGAACATAATGGAGACACATACCACACGTCTGGCACTGTGCCTGACAGGAGCAGATTTCAACTGCTCACAGCACACACACACACTGCTGTTATGTTCAGCTTTTGCATGATTTAAAGCCTTGAAAGAGTCTAAAACAGTTTTTTTTTGACAGTTCACATGCACTGTACTAAATAAACGACAGGCTCGACAGGGCCTACAGTACAGACACTCTGGAGCAGTTTTAGCAAGCCTACTCTAACCGGGGCTTATCAGTGCCTCTACCCGTTTGAGGTGAGAACACAGGAGGATACTGGCTCCACACGAAGGCTATAGTATCTAGCGAATGTGTTGGGGGTCGCCCAGCCCGCAGCTCTACAAATATCTGTCAGCGAGGCGCCACGAGCCAGCACCCAGGAGGATGCAACACTCCTAGTAGAGTGAGCTCGCAACCGGAGCAGGCAGTGCACACCCTGTGCCTGATAAGCCAGGATGATGCATCCACTATCCAGTGGGCCATACTCTGCTTAGAGACAGCATTCCCCTTCTGCCGGCCTCCGTAACAGACAAAGAGCTGGTCTGAGGTCCTAAAGCTTTGTATCTGGTCTATGTAGCATCTCAAGGCTCCTGATAAGCCAGGGTGATGGCATCCATAATCCAGTGGGCCATTCTCTGTTTAGAGACGGCATTCCCCTTCTGCCGGTTACAGACAAAGAGCTGGTCTGAGGTTCTAAAGCTTTGTATCTGGTCTACGTAGCATCTCAAGGCTCGGAAGGGACAGAGCAAAGCTAGGGCTGGGTATGACTCCTCCAAGGGCAGCACTTGCAGGTTCACCACCTGATCTCGGAAGGGAGTAGTGGGAACATTGGGACCGTAGCCGGGCCGGGGCCTCAGGGTTACCTTGGAATCAGCCGGCCCGAACTCTAGGCTCGAATCGTTGACCGAACATGCGTGCATGTCCTCTACCCTCTTGATGGAGGCCAGTGCAAGAAGGAGCAGAGTTTTCATTGAAAGAAACTTTAGCTCAACTGACTGCAAAGGCTCAAACGGGCCCTGCTGTAGTGCCGTGAGCACAAGACTCAGGTCCCAAGAGGGTATAGAAGGGGGCAGTGGAGGATTTAGCCTTCTCGCCACCCTAAGGAACCTGATGACCAGATCATGCTTCCCTACCGACTTCCCTTCCACATGGTCATGGTTAGCAGCAATCGCAGCGACACAGACTTTAAGGGTGGAGGGTGACAGCCTTCGCTCCAACCCTTGCTGAAAAAAGGAAAGCAAAAAGGACAGCACAACTCCGATCGGGCATTTTCGGGGGTCTTCTCGGTGAGAAGAACATCACTTGACGAACAGGTTCCACTTCAAGGTGTAAGAGTGTCTCGTAGACGGTGCTCTCACCGAAATAATGGTGTCAACTACCTTTTGGGGTAGGCCACTCAGAACCTCCGCATCCCATCCAGGGACCAGACATGAAGTTTCCAGAGGTCTGGACGCGGGTGCCACAGGGTGCCCCGTCTCTGAGTCAGTAGATCCTTCCTCAGAGGAATCTGCCAGGGAGGGGCTGTCGCGAGGAGCATAAGTTCAGAAAACCAAGTCCGGTCGGGCCAGTATGGCGCAACTACCAGGACCTGCTCCTCGTCCTCCCTGATCTTGCACAGCATCTGTGCGAGAAGGCTCACTGGGGAAACGCATATTTGCGAAGGCCCCACAGCCAGCTGTGTGCCAGTGCATCAGTGCCGAATGTTCCCTCGGTCAGGGAGTAGAACAAATGGCAGTGAGAGGGTTCTGGAGAGGTAAACAGGTCTACCTGAGCGGCTCCGAAACATCTCCAAATCAGCTGGACCATCTGGGGATGTAGTCTCCATTCTCCTGGAGTTAGCTGGGAAGCTCGTCGGGCGTACGGGTGCGTAGACCCTGAATGTGAATGGCACGAAGTGACCTCAGATGCTTCTGACTCCAGAGGAGGAGAGGGCGGGCGAGTTGCGACATGCGACGGGAGCGCAGACCACCTTGTCGGTTGATGTACGCAATGGTCGCCGTGTTGTCCGTTCGGACCAGCACGTGCTTGCCTCGTAAGCACCCTTTTGAGACGGTTCAAGGCAAGGTGCACTGCTAACAACTCTAGGCAACTTATATGCCAATGCAGTTGGGGGCCCATCCATACCCCCTGACACTGCGTGCCCGTTGTACGTGGCCCCCCAGCCTGTGGTGGAGGCATCCGTGTAAACCACAGTATGCCTGGAGACCTGTTCTAGGGGCACCACTGCCCGGAGAAACACAAGGTATGACCACAGGGTGAAGGTTTGGCGACAGGCCGGTGCAACTTGGACCCGGTGAGTGCCACGCTGCCACGCCCACCTCGGGACTCGGCCATGAAGCCAGTGCTAGAGCGGTCTCATATGAAGCAGCCCCAGCGGCATAACTGCCGCTGCAGCTGCCATATGCCCCAAGAGTCTCTGAAATAGTTTCAGTGGGACTGCTGTCCTGCCCTTGAACGAATTTAAGCAATTCAGCACCGACCGCGTACGTTCCTCTCTGAGGCTTGTTGTCTGTTCGACCGAATCCAACTCCATACCGAGAAAAGAGATCTTCTGCATGGGGGAGAGTTTGCTCTTTTCCAGTTGACCCGAAGGCCCAACAGGCAGAGCTGTGAGAGCACCAAATCCCTGTGTTCACAACTGATGCTGAGACTGAGCTAGTATGAGCCAGTCGTTGGGGAACAAGGGCAGCCTCCGCAACTTACGTGAAGACACTGGGCGACAGGGACAGCACAGAGGGCAGGACCTCGTACTGATGTGCTCGTAATTCAACGCGAAACGCAGAAAAGGTCTGCAGCGCGGAAGGATCGACACATGAATGTACGTATCCTTCAGGTCGATCGCTGCAAACTAATCTCGGGGACGGATGCACCCGATGATGTGTTTCTGCGTCAACATCTTGAACGGTAACGGTGAAGGGCCCGGTTCAAGACGCTCAGGTCCAAGATAGGTCTCAACCCACTGCCTTTTTTTGGGTACAATGAAGTAAGGGCTATAAAACTCTGTATTCATATCGGCTGGAGGGACCGGCTCTATCGCAGCCTTCGCCAGTAGGACTGCGACCTCCACCCACAAGACAGGAGCATCAGCCGCCTTCAATGTTATGAAGCGGATGCCACTGAACTTGTGGGGATGCCGGGTGAACTGAATCGCATAGCCGAGACTGATGGTCCGCAGAAGCCAACGAGACAGGTTGGGTAGCGCTAGCCAGGCACCCAGATACTGTGCAAGCGGGACCAGCGGAACCACCACTGTACCCGCTGTGGGGCAGCGAGGTGGAATGCAGGGACCCAACTCGGGCAGCTTGTGAGCGGACCGAAAAGGGGTCTGAGTGTGCGGTGCAACGCTTTCCGCTCGCTTTCCGCTCCACCCGTCCGCCGGCCGCCGGCGGACGGGTGGAGGCAGCAGCTGCCCACCGGGGCAGGGTGTCTGTGGCGACCACAACTCAGTGCTTCTGTGCAACCGCGAGCTGTGGGCCAAGTCTCGCCGATCCCGAAGAGTCCGGTCCTGGGATTAAGAACGACTTTGTAGGCTGTCCCTCATATCCACAGATACAGCCAGAGATGGAGCTCCTGGACCACGAGTGTGGACATCGCACGACCCAGAGACCTCGCGGTGACCTTCGTCGCTCGGAGCGCGAGGTCAGTAGCGGTTCGGAGCTCATTCAGAACTTCCGGATCATGACCACCATCGAGCAGGTCCCTCAGTGCCTTGGCCGGATGAACCTGCAGTAACGCCGTAGCATGTAAAGCGGAGGCAGCTTCTCCACAGGCCGTAAAAGCATCGCCGGACAGACCAGACGAGTACCAACAGACCCGAGAGGGGAGGCACGGTTCTCCCTCCGGTTGGAGGCGGTATTAGGACACAAATGCATCGCAACCGACGTCCACCAGCCAGCGAACAGAAAGAGCCTTGGGTGGCAACAGAGGAACTTACGACACGATGAGAGCCTGCAGATGGTTTCAAATTCTTTTGGACCAAGTGAAGCCCTGCCTAGCTGTGAGCAGCCTGGCACACCAGACTAATACAGTGGATACAGGTATGCAGGGACACAATCGCACAAAACAGAACGTGTGCATTTTTAAATCTTATGAGGAATTATACGCTTCATGAATATATATACACAGTATATAGAGCTATATATTATATATAGATATAGATATAGATATTTATAGATATTAGATAGATATACAGTAGTACAAAACACAATCTAATTTAAAGTCGTAAGTAAAGACATTATATTTGAGAAAGATTATAGGACAATAGTGTAAATGTTTGCATCTTTATCAGATATACAGGAACTTAAATAATAGATATTTATAAATAAATATGTATTTATAATAAAATTTTATTATTATAATGAGATTATAGGTAGGCTATAATAACTACAATACACACACATTTCTAATAAAAATAATAAATATAGAATATTGAATAATAATTTACAGTATAATTTTTAAAGTTGTCACTACATACGATACATTAAGTAAAATATTAATAACATATTAGTAAATTCTAATAAATACGATAATAGTGTTTAAATATATTATATATATATATATATATGATATATACTTATATAGATATATAATAATATATATATATATGGCCACAACATAACTTAGAAACACCGACAGACAAATCACTATTGAACTATTTCATTATTATATAAATAAATCTAATATATAATATATATAAGTGATGTGATTGCCTGCGGCCTCGTGCCTCTGGCCTAATCACAGCCATGCTGATATAGAGCCGGTATTGCTCTCGTACTCGTGATATTGCTCATATATATATATATACACACGCGCACACACACAACACACACACACAATTATGCACGTTTAGATAAAACACGAGTTTCACTGGACCTCATATTCTCTGAATTAGTCAGAACCATGCATTTACTTTCTGGTATTTCTGCACTAATGGACATAAATGGAGTGGGCAGATGTATAGGTACATCTGTTTAGGCACGAAGAGTCACCCTATCGAGCAAATTTCATATGGATTAACCGTAGGGGAGTCTGGTGGAGAACAAACAAAAACCTCTCTGACCCTGGTGGAGAATGGCAGGTGCTCCTGAGGGACAGGCGTTTTAGATGTGTTTGTCTGCACTCTTTACAGTGTGAAAAGCCTTTTACATGTCAGCCCGGCCACTTCTCAGTATTCCTGCTGTATTCTCAGTAGGCCTGTCCTGCAGCACTCCTATTCTCCCAACCCTGGGACCTGGACTGCTGAAGGTTTTTTTTTAAAGGTATGCCAAGTGCCTAAAGCTTTACCCTCTGTAAGTATGCTCAAAAATTAATAATACATTGTGTTTTGGTGGATGAACATGAAATGTAAGAAACAGTGAGGAGATGAAAGATGCAATTCAGAAGACATTTTATGTCTTCAAAAAGAAAACTCTGAAATTTGTCTTGCTATTAAATATATATTCAATTAGTTATTCAAAAATGTGGATAGTAATAAAGTTAAATGCAATGTAAAACAATTGACCAATAAAATGTAAAACAAATTAAAACCATCCCAAGTACAAATATGATATTAAGCATTTAAGCTAAAGCCTTCACATTGAAATGTTTTAAAGTACCAAAAAAGAATTGTAATAACTTTGATTACTTAATTTTAAGGAATTATTATTAATTCATTCAGGATTTGACAGGACTCGAATCTGAAAATTCGAGGTCCACCTGATTAAACCGATTTCAAATTTGTTATTTTACACCTTAAATCAAGGATCGTCCAGCGAGCCGTGACCTTATGGGATGATATTAGACTCAAAATGATTAATAGACGCACGCACAATTATTCATGTACTGCATACATTTTATACATGTATCTTACTAACAACAAACAAATGCCTTTCAATTTGAGTTTGTGGAATTCGGGATTAAATGATTGTGCAGGGATTTGTACAAATCAGACATGTTTTCGAATAAAAATGTTCTGTTCTGCATTCATTTATCATAAATTGCTCATGCAAAAAGGGTTCT
Source organism: Sinocyclocheilus anophthalmus (assembly GCA_018155175.1). Lineage (NCBI taxonomy): Eukaryota > Metazoa > Chordata > Actinopteri > Cypriniformes > Cyprinidae > Sinocyclocheilus > Sinocyclocheilus anophthalmus. Next base: position 207,033 of record JADLZN010003894.1, on the reverse strand, counting down.
GTGCATATGTGGATCAGGTGACGCGTGCATTAATTGACGTCTAGTTCCCGTCGATCTTGTTCGGTTCATTTGGATTTTGAGACTTCATTTTCGCAGTTTACAGCATTTCACGACGCTCACACACACAACTACCAACGAACAAGGCCCAGTGCATTTCATTAACGTGTACACGATTTGAAAAATTCACAAATGTGCCTCACTACACTGAAGCAAATGTTTTTCAACCGGTGTCTGCAGAGTTAAGAGTTACATTCATGTGCAGCATTTTCTTCAAGTAAGACATATTTTGTGAATACAAATGTTATAGTTTGTACTAAAGTATCATGATTTGTGGCAATGTCGCGTTAAAATGTGCCTTTGTGCTAGCGACGCGCGTGCAGGCACATTCACGTCTCTTCTTCTTGAGTCGATTCTATTTGATTCATTTGAATTTTGAGACTTTCGTTCCGCCCTTTTAGCCTTGCCCAATCCACACACACACAGCTCGCGATCCACGCGCAGCTGAGACACAGAAAATCAGCGACCACTAGATGGCACTAGCCCCAGTCACATGTGCGCATTCCATCAGTACGGTTCTGTGAATGTTACATTGTTTTCTTTGTTTCTTTTTGTTAGGCTATTTTCCTCTACCGTAGAAATGGCCTATAATAAAGATGTTTTATTGAACGTGTTCTAATTGAGCTTGTTTTGAGACACAGAATAGCTTATATTAATTTAGCAAAACAAGAACTTTGTGATGGTACCTTTTTTTTCTGTAATTCAACAGCACGTTGTCAGTTATTCCTTCCTTGTATTATTATTATTATTATTATTAAAAGGGCTATTAGTCGCTCATTTAAGCCATTAGTAACCACACGTTTATATTTAATTAAACTATTAAATTAACTTAAACTAAACTATACTAAACGAGCGTTTTATACGCTATAGCCTATTCCGCGCTCAAGCAAATCGCATAAGATAGAACATTTTATTTAGGCTACTTATTACTAAACTGTTTTCTGAGTCAGTGTCTGCAAAGATGAAGTTGATGATGCTGATGAACGACTTTATTCTCCAAATTTAATTATTTTTATTCTTTAATATTTGATTTCTACATTTTTCTGGATATTTAATGAGTTTAATCTCGCATTATAGGCTAAGGACTTTATTCTGGAGATATTTATTTTCTTACTCTCTCATTTCCAAATCTCAGAATCCAAATGGTTCCATATTCACAATGTTGCCTATTTGAATTTGAATGCTACAGACTATTATTTATTAGGCCTATGTAAACCAGGCTTTGTACTTAACCCACTTTCCAAAAAAAAGTCAAAATAAATCATGGTCTTCTTCACATGAAAAATCGTCCTCTTCACATGAGCAAATATGTGCTTGGCCCAAGCTCAGGCTAAACGACACGGATTGTACGGACGATTTTAATTAACCAGTGTATCTATATTTATAGTGTAATCTACTGTAGAATGTTTGGAGTTGACTGTATTTTTATGCTGAATAATGAAGAGGCTACAGCGTTTGCCATCTGTATGACTAATTGAACATGCGCATTTCTCTCGACTTGCAAGATATGCTAATCAGCATCGCAACTTCATCTTTGCATTAATAATAATAATAATAATAGTAATACAAGGAAGGAATAACTGACAATGTGCTGTTGAATTACAGAAAGAAAGAAAAAACAAGGTACCTTCACAAAGTTCTTTTTTGGCTAAATTAATATAAGCTATTCTGCGTCTTAAGACAATTTAAGTTGAAAACCAAAACCAAACCAAAAATAAACAAAGAAAACACAATGTAACATTCACAGAACCGTACTCAGTGGAATGCGCACATGTGACTGGGGCTAGTGCCATCTAGTGGTGGCTGATTTTTGTGGCTCAGCTGCGTGTGGATCGCGAGCTGTTTGTGTGTGGATTGGGCAAGGCTAAAAGCGCTGAACGAAAGTCTCAAAATTCTAATGAATCAAATAGAATCGATTCAGAAGAGACGTGAATTAATGCACGCGTGTCACCTGATCCATAAATGCACATTTTAATCGCTACATGCTCAAATTATGATACTTTAATACAAACTATAACATTTTATTCACAAATATGTCTCTATCTGAACAAAATGCTGCACATTAATGTAATTTTTAACTCTGCAGACACCGGTTGAAAAGTATTTGTTTCAGTGTAGTGACGCACATTTGCAAATTTATCAAATCGAGTACACGTTAATGAATCGCACTGGGCCTTGTTAGTTGGTAGTTGTGTGTGTGAGCGTCGTGAAATGCTGTAAACTGCAAAAATGAAGTCTCAAAATCCAAATGAACCGAACGAGATCGACTCGAACTAGACGTCAATTAATTCACGCGTGTCACCTGATCCACATATGTACAGAATCCTTTTTGCATGAGAAATTTATGATATATTAATGCAGAACAGAACATTTTTATTCGAACACATGTCTGTATTTGTACAAATCCCTGCACAATCATTTAATTCTGAATTCCACAGACTCAAATTGAAAGGAATTTTTTTGTGGTTAGTAAGATACATGTATAAAAATGTATGCAGTGCATGGATAATTGTGCGAGCATCTATTAATCATTTTGAGTCTAAAATCATCCCATATTACCAGATATTTTCACACATTGTATGTATATTTTTTTTTTCCCTGGCCCACGGGTTAATATAATTTTGAAAAATTGTAAGCTCTTCGAGAGCTAACAATGATCTTTTTTGGCAATAGGTTTTAACACTTAAATTATATGACACCAGACAATCCCTTCATAATAAATGAAACATACAGTTTTATGGCTATTCTAGATTACCATAACTAAACTAAAACACACAAAATACAACACACATGTACAGTTTCTTAACTGCGAGTTGAGAGTTTCATATTTCTACTACCTCAGTTTCACGATGATTTAAATTCACACCCTTAGAGGCATTTACCAAGCGAGAATTGTAGCTTCCTTTACCTGCTTACGTATGCTCTCACCGTTCAGAGGAGAATATATTCGTTGCTTTGCTTCTCAGAGAGAGATGTTAGTTTCCCCTAGTGGAAATGCGGAGATCCTCTTTCATTTGGTGATGTTCGCAATGCCTTACAAATCACTTCAGGTCAAGCGAGTCCAAACATTTGCACTGTAGTGTAGATAAATGAGGAAAAAAAAATTATATATATATAGTATATATCTATACACCCGATTCCAAAAAAGGTGGGACACTGTACAAATTGTGAATAAAAACAGAATTCAATGATGTGGAAGTTTCAAATTTCATATTTTATTCAGAATACAACATAGATGACATATCACATGTTTAAACTGAGAAAATGTATAATTTTAAGGGAAAATAAGTTGATTTTAAATTTCATGGCATCAACACATCTCAAAAAAAGTTGGGACAAGGCCATGTTTACCACTGTGTGGCATCCCCTCTTCTTTTATAACAGTCTGCAAACGTCTGGGGACTGAGTAGACAAGTTGCTCAAGTTTAGGAATAGGATTGTTGTCCCATTCTTGTCTAATACAGTCTTCTAGTTGCTCAACTGTCTTAGGTCTTCATTGTTGCATCTTCCTCTTTATGATGCTCCAAATGTTTTCTATGGGTGAAAGATTTGGACTGTAGGCTGGCCATTTCAGTACCCGGATCATTCTATGCAGCCATGATGTTGTAATTGATGCATTATGTGGTCTGGCATTGTCATGTTGGAAAATGCAAGGTCTTCCCTGAAAGAGACGACGTCTGGATGGGAGCATATGTTGTTCTAGAACTTGGATATACCTTTCAGCATTGATGGTGCCTTTCCTGATGTGTAAGCTGCCCATGCCACACGCACTCATGCAACCCCATACCATCAAGAGATGCAGGCTTCTGAACTGAGTGCTGATAGCATCTTGGGTTGTCCTTGTCCTCTTTAGTATGGATGACATGGCGTCCCAGTTTTCCATAAAGAACTTCAAATTTTGATTCGTCTTACCACAGAACAGTTTTCCACTTTGCCACAGTCTATTTTAAATGAGCCTTGGCCCAGAGAAACGCCTGCGCTTCTGGATCATGTTTAGATATGTCTTCTTTTTTGACCTATAGAGTTTTAGCCTGCAATGGTGAATGGCACGGTGGATTGTGTTCACGACTATGTTTTCTGGAAGTATTCCTGAGCCATGTTGTGATTTCCATTACAGTAGCATTCCTGTAGGTGATGCAGTGCCATCTAAGGGCCCGAAGATCACGGGCATCCAGTATGGTTTTCCGGCCTTGACCCTTACGCACAGAGATTGTTCCAGATTCTCTGAATTTTGGATGATATTATGCACTGTAGATGTTGATAACTTCAAACTCTTTGCAATTTTCTCTGAGAAACTCCTTTCTGACATTTCTCCACTATTTTTCGCCGCAGCATTAGGGGAATTGGTGATCCTCTGCCCATCTTGACTTTTGAGAGACACTGCCACGCTGAGAGGCTCTTTTTAATACCCAATCATGTTGCCAATTGACCTAATAAGTTGCATATTGGTCCTCCAGCTGTTCCTTATATTTACATTTAACTTTTCCGGCCTCTTATGCTACCTGTCCCAACTTTTTTGGAATGTGTAGCTCTCATGAAATCCAAAATGAGTCAATATTTGGCATGACATTTCTAAATGTCTCACTTTCAACATTTGATATATTTTATCTATATTCTATTGTGAATAAAATATAAGTTTATGCGATTTGTAAATTATTCCATTCCTTTTTTACTCCATTTGTACAGTGTCCCAACTTTTTGAACTTGGGTTTGTGTATTAATATATATATATATATATATTATATACAGCACTGGTATACTTTCTATGTTTCCAAAAGACATTTTCCTGCCAATGATTGCAGACATGGTCATTAGGATGACATTTTATTTGAGAAACATACATTGCATGTCACAAAATTGCACAATATTGCTTTCATCATCTTCCAACACATGTGACAGTTACCATAATGACAGATTTCAAAGAGGCATGGGAATGTTCAGACATTCATGAACCATATTTTGCAAGAACTTGTTTTCTCAAATAATGTATGTGCTACACATTTTATGAACACAATTTGCGAATACATCAATGGCCCGTACTTATCATACTTACATATATCAGAGCATGAATAATTGTGCGTATCAATTAGCCTTAACCATGCCATCTAAAATCTCAAGCAAAAGGTCTGGTGCAGTACAGCTGAAATAAAGCTAGGATATATATATATATATATCTATATATATATATTTCCTAATTTCAAAGCATTATACTGAGAACGTCTCACTGAATGTTGTTGGAATTGCTCTGCACCATTCATATAGAAGGTGCAGGTTTCATATAGAAATGGTTCACCTTATTTGATTCAGAACATATTATGGTGAGCTCTCATCTCCAGAAATATAAATGGATGCGGTCATATAAAATCATATTTCTTTTGAGGACAGTGTCCTTCTTTGCTTTGTGTGAGGTGAAGGTGTCAAATGCAGACAGAGATTATTTTTTATTTATTTATGTATAATATCAGAAGATATTACTTTTTGCTGCCAAACCCACAAGTAATACAGAACTTATGATTTGTACTTTAACAGAGAGAGTGTGAAGGCACAGACGACCTAGAAAAATACATAGCGATATTTAATATGATGCCAATATACTATACATTTATCTATTTTTTTGAAGTTGTAAATAAAACAAAGATAACTGGAGTATGTTTTATGAGAAAATACTATTTCAGTCTTTCTACTTAAAAATTGTAAGTTTAGAAATTCAGTGTGTTACTTGCCGTTTCTTTGTAATTACTTGAGAAATTTACTTAGTGAAAATTGTTTCTATGGCTTTTTTTTTACTGATGAAGGCAAAACATGTTTGTTTACTTTAGTACTACATTCACTCTAAGTTAAATTTATAGTGTCATTTTGAAATATTCTAGCTTACCCAATAGTTTTGAAGATTTAATTAATATGCTGATTGTTGTCGAGATGGCCACCAAGTAGTCTTTAGAGGGACGTCTTTCCTGGTATTACGAACCTCCTTTGCTCAAAACCTCAAGACAAAAAATAAAAAGCAAAATATTAATTCAAGTCGACAGCATGTTATTGGTAACTGGAAAGTTTGTGAACAACATCCAAAACTACTATTAGCAGAAGACAGAAAAGGGCTTCTGACATGAACCCCAGGATCACATGACATATGACAGTGAGTTACAAAATGTTGTGCCACTGAACAGACGACAGAGGCTTGGTAACTGGCTCATTCTGTGACAAGAGCAGTCATGAGGTCACTCTGTCAGTCCACATCAATGCCACTGCAAATTCACAGGGCCTGCAAGACCTGCATGTATGTGTGGCGGGGGTACGAGGGCAAGGAGGGATTTTTATTTTACAAGTACAATGGGAACTGAACAAGATATCAGTCTCACTCCGACTACGCCACTATGGGAATTTCACCCAAAGAATTAGAATAAACCACCTACAGAGGCATACACCGATTCGTATCACCAATTAGAGTCAGAGACATGAGTAACAATACAAAAATGAACTCTTTGACAAATCTTGAATTAAAACAATGTTGAAATAAATACTGAAACACTTCCAGCCCAACGGGCCACTAAATTTTAAAACAAGTCAAGGGCCCGTAACCAGCTATGAGGCCACCGAGGTCCAGACCTCGGTAAATTTTTCATGTTCAAAAATAAAATTTGTTCTTTGAATGAAAAAAAACACCCAAACAAATAAAATTTTGCCACCAATGAATCACAAATAAATATTTGCTTGAAACAAAAACTACATTCCAACCAATACAAATATATATATATACTGAACAAAATTATAAACGCAACACTTTTGTTTTTGCCCCCATTTTTCATGAGCTGAACTCAAAGATCTAAGACTTTTTCTATGTACACAAAACGCCTATTTCTCTCAAATATTGTTCACAAATCTGTCTAAATCTGTGTTAGTGAGCACTTCTCCTTTGCCGAGATAATCCATCCACCTCACAGGTGTGGCATATCAAGATACTGATTAGACAGCATGATTATTGCACAGGTGTGTCTTAGGCTGGCCACAATAAAAGGCCACTCTAAAATTTGCAGTTTTATCACACAGCACAATGCCACAGATGTCGCAAGTTTTGAGGGAGCGTGCCATTGGCATGCTGACTGCAGGAATGTCCACCAGAGCTGTTGCCCGTGAATTGAATGTTCATTTCTCTACCATAAGCCGTCTCCAAAGTCGTTTTCAGAGAATTTGGCAGTACATCCAACATCCGCAGACCACGTGTAACCACACCAGCCCAGGACTTCCACATCCAGCATCTTCACCTCCTAGATTGTCTGAGACCAGCCCCCCGGACAGCTGCTGCAATAATCGTTTTGTTTAACCAAAGAATTTCTGCACAAACTGTTAGAAACTGTCTCAGGGAAGCTCATCTCCATTTTCGTCGTCCTCATCGGGGTCTCGACCTGACTGCAGTTCGTCGTCGTAACCGACTTGAGTGGGCCAATGCTCACATTCGATGGCGTCTGGCACTTTGGAGAGGTGTTCTCTTCACGGATGAATCCCCGTTTTCACTGTACAGGGCAGATGGCAGACAGCGTGTATGGCGTTGTGTGGGTGAGCGGTTTGCTGATGTCAACGTTGTGGATCGAGTGGCCCTTGGTGGCTGTGGGGTTATGGTATGGGCAGGCGTAAGTTATGGACAACAAACACAGGTGCATTTTATTGATGGCATTTTGAATGCACAGAGATACCGTGACGAGATCCTGAGGCCCATTGTTGTGCCATTCATCCACGACCATCATTTTGCAGCATGATAATGCACGGCCCTATTTTGCAAGGATCTGTACACAATTCCTGGAGGTTGAAAACATCCCAGTTCTTACATGGCCAGCATATTCACCTGACATGTCACGCATTGAGCATGTTTGGGTTGCTCTGGATCGGCGTATACAACAGCGTGTTTCAGTCCCTGCCAATATCCAGCAACTTCACACAACCATTGAAGAGGAGTGAACCAACATTCCACAGACCACAATCAACAAACTGATCAACTCTATGCAAAGGAGATGTGTTTCACTGCGTGAGGAAAATAGTGGTCACACCAGATACTGACTGGTTTCCGGACCCCCCCGGACCCCCCCTACAGTAAAATGCACATTTTAAGTGGCTTTTATTTTGGCCAGCCTAAGGACACCCTGTGGCATATCAAGATGCTGTCTAATCAGCATCTTGATTGCCACACCTGTGAGGTGGATGGATTAACTCGGCAAATGAGAAGTGCTCACTAAAACAGATTTAGACAGATTTGTGAACAAAATCTGAGAGAAATAGGCCTTTTGTGTACAAAAAAAAGTCTTAGATCTTTGAGTTCAGATCATGAAAAATGGGTGCAAAGACAAAAGTGTTGCGTTTATAATTTTAATCAGTGTATATAAAAGGAAATCAATAAGAGAAACAAAATACAACCTTTTATAAACACATTATAGATCACAAAAAAACAATGTAATGCAACTGGAGAGAGCAGTAGCAACAAACTATAAGAAAATCACAAAAATAATAATTAGAATTGATAAGTCTAGGTTACATTTTGTAACCTCCGTTCCTGGAAAGGAGGGAACGGAGACTTACTTCGTGACTGACAAATTGGGATCTCCCCGGAGAGCCTAATCACCTTTGAGTGTTAACTAAACAATCCAATGACAGTTGGCGTGCGTGTTTCGCCACGCTCACCCCGCCCCGCAGCGCGGGTATAAAAGGGGAGCGCGTGCAAACGCACATCAGTTTTTTGCTGATGAGCCGAGACTACGTGCCCCGGCCGTACAGCGGTGTTACAGCAACTGTGGCAACGGAACGTAACGTCCCCGTTCCCTCCTTCAGGGAACAAGGGCTACACAAATAACCGAGACGTTCCCTTTCAGTCAGCCACGTTCTACGTTACGTCAGTCGTGACTGACGAATTGAGATCCGTATGGAAAACGCCACTTTTGCTGACCCCCTCCAGTGCCCTGCGGAGGCCGGCAAGTCCCCCCACACCAGCTGGGGTGGAAGATAGGACAGCGGCTAGGCAGAGGTGTCCCCACTGCTGTTTCCATCCAGGGGTACATTGGATAACACTGGGAAAGCGTACCCAGTTGGGACTCTACGGAAGCCACATCCCGCACATAGGAGTTATCATGTGGAATTACACATATGGATTGGCCCAGGGCAGTACTACATATGGAGGTCTCTGCGGTAGACTCAACCCGCCTGGGGTGAGAGCACTACACAGCAGAGATGGCAGTGAACGACTGCCAGGGAAAGACACGGGGCTTACCATGAGGGGAGCCGTACCGTGGAAAGAATACACATGTGGGATCACCCGAAGGGGGAATCACTACACACGGGCACCTAGCCCAGCACAAGGGCTGACCTTGGGCATGCACACGAGTGCTGAGCCTGGCGTCTGGCGCTCCGCCACGCCTGACCGCCGAGGGTGCGGGAGGAACTTCAACAGGGTTCGCTATGGGGAACTGAACTGAGAAGCAGAAAAGTGCACATATCCGGTCCTTAGAGGGGAATTGCGCAGCAAGCGTGATCGACACCGAGTGGGTCCGGTGTTACTGTCTACCTGAGGTGAGTACACGAGAGGATACGGGCTCTACACAGAGATTATAGAAGCTCGCAAACGTGTTAGGCGTCGCCCAGCCGGTAGCTCTACAGATGTCTGCTATCGAGGCGCCCCGCGCCAATGCCCAAGAAGATGCCACTCCTCTCGTAGAGTGAGCTCTCACTCCGAGGGGGCATGGTAAACGTTGGGCCTGGTACGCCAAGACTATAACCTCCACTAACCAGTGGGCAAGTCTTCGTTTGGAGACAGCCTTTCCCTTCTGCTGACCTCCAAAGCAGACAAAGAGCTGGTCTGATGTCCTGAAGCTCCGCGTACGGTCCACTTAAATGCGCAGAGCGCGAACGGGACAGTGCAGAGCGATGGCTGGGTCTGCCTCCTCCGGGGGCAGCGCTTGCAGGTTCACCACCTGATCCCTAAAAGGCGTTGTGGGAACTTTGGGCACATATCCAGGCCGGGTTCTCAGGACAATGTGAGAGTTACCCGTCCCGAATTCTATGCACGAATCGTCGACCGAGAATGCCTGCAGGGCCCCTACCCTCTTGACCGAGGCCAAAACGGTGAGGAGCGCTGTCTTTAATGACAAAAACCTTAAGCTCTACTGACTGCAGAAGCTCGAAGGGCTCCTCCTTCAAGGCCACCAGGACCGAGGGGAGATCCCAAGAGAGTAACAGGTGAGGGCGCGGAGGATTCAACCTCCTTGCCCCTCTGAGAAACCTGCTGACCAAGTCGTGCTCCCACAAGACTACCGCTACTGCATTCGTGAATGCGCGCAATGGGCGTCAACATAGACTTTGAGGGTGGAGGTAGACAGCCTTCGCTCCAACCCATCCTGCAGGAAAGAAAGCACGACTGCGATCGGGCATCTACGGGGGTCTTCCAGGCGGGAAGAGCACCAACCGACGAACAGGTTCCACTTCAGCCTGTAAGCGTGTCTGGTAGACGGGGCTTTAGCTGACGTGATTGTGTTTACTACCACTGGAGGTAGCCCACCTGGAACCTCTGCGTCCCGTCCAGGGAGCATAAGTGGAGATTCCACAAGTCCGGATGCGGGTGCCAGAGGGTGCCCCCTCTCTGAGAAAGGAGATCCCTCCTCAGAGGAATTCGGCAAGGAGGGGCTGTCGCGAGGAGCATCAGTTCGGGGAACCAAGTCCGACTGGGCCAATATGGCGCTACCAAGAGGACCTGCTCCTCGTCCTCCCTGACCTTGCACAGTGTCTGTGCGAGAAGGCTCACTGGGGAAACGCATATTTGTGTAGGCCCTGAGGCCAGCTGCACGCCAGTGCATCCTTGCCGAGGGTCCCCTCGGCCAGGGAGGTAAACAACTGGCAATGGGACGTGTCTGGTGAGGCAAACGGGTCTACCTGAGCGTCCCCGAAGCATCTCCAAATCAGCTGGACTGTTTCGGGGTGGAGTCGCCATTCTCCCGGAAGGGCGGGCTGACGTGAGAGCTCGTCGGCTGCATGATTGAGCTCGCCTGGGATGTGAACGGCGCGAAGCGACCTCAGATGCTTCTGACTCCAGAGGAGGAGATGGCGGGCGAGTTGCGGCATGCAACGGGAGCGTAGACCGCCCTGGTTGTTGATGTACGCAACGGTCGCAGTGTTGTCCGTACGGACCAGTACGTGCTTGTCGCGTAGCAGCGACTTGAAGCAGCGTAGAGCCAGCCATACTGCTTGCAACTCGAGGCAGTTGATATGCCACTGCAGTTGGGGCCCGACCAGAGCCCCGCAGCTGCATGCCATTGCACATGGCACCCCAGCCCCTGGCGGATGCATCTGTTGACACAACAACATGCCTGGATACTCGCCCAAGGGACACCCCTGTCCGAAGAAGGCAATATCTGTCCACGGGCTGAGGGTCTGATGGAAGAACGGGGTAACAGAAACCGTGCCGTGTAGCCATGCCCATCTCGGGACCCGGACGTGAAGCCAAAGGCTGAAGCGGTCTCATATGAAGCAACACGAGCGGCGCGACAGCGGCTGCGGATGCCATATGCCCCAGCCCGAAATGTTTCAGTGAACCACCGTCTGCACTGGAAGGACCCCCAAGGCAGTCAGCAGCGACTGCGCACAGCTCTACTGAGAGACGTCGATCGGTTGACGAGTCCATCTCCATGCTGAAAAAAGAGATCCGCTGCAACCGGGTGAGAGTTTGCTCTTTTCCCAGTTGACACGAAGCCCCAATCGGCTGAGGTGACTTAGCACCATATCACTGCGTTCGCACAACTGCGCTCGGGACTGGGCCAGTATGAGCCAGTCGTCGAGGTAGTTGAGAACGCGAATGCCTGCGTTCCTCAATGGAACGAGGGCTGCCTCCAGGACCTTGGTGAAGACACGAGGCGACAAGGATAGCCCGAAGGGGAGGACCTTGTACCGATACGCTCGCCCTTCAAACGCAAAGCGGAGAAACGGTCTGTGTCGAGGAGAATCGACCTGCAAGTACGCGTCCTTGGGGTTGATCGCTGCGAACCAATCGAAAGGACGGACGCATTTTGAAAGATGCGTTTCTGCGTCAACAGCCTGAACGGGAGCTTGTGAAGGGCCCGATTCAAGACTCGCAGGTCCAAGATAGGTCGAAGGCCACCGCTTTTCTTGGGTACGATGAAGTATGGGCTGTAAAACCCCTTCCTCATCTTGGCTGGAGGGACCGGCTGTATTGCGTCCTTCGCTAACAGGACCGCGATCTCTGCACGCAAGACAGGAGCATCTTGTCGGCACAGAGGTGACCGAATGCCCCTGAACTTGGGAGGGAGCCGGGCGAACTGAATCGCATAGCCAAGTCTGATGGTTCTCATGAGCAGCTAGAAGCCTGGGGCGCTAACCAGGCCCCCAGCGACCGAACTAACGGGACTAGTGAGACCACTGACGTACCCGCAGTGGGGCAGCGAAGTGGAGCACAGGGACCCAACCCGGGAGGCTTCCGTGCGTCCCAGGGTGGGGTCTGAGTGCGCGGCGCGCCATTTACCTGGCTCCACGGCTGGGCAGGGGGCTCGTGAGGAGGCGTAGCGTCCTTGGACTGAACCCTGCTGCCCATTGGCGAAGGGAGAGGGGGACGGCCATGTGGAGACTGGGTCTCGCGCACTGCCAGCCTCGCCCTCTTGGAACCCGGAGAAAAAGGAACACGCTCTTCTGTTGAGGTTTTGGGCCCCACTGGCTGGGTAGCCAGTGGCGGAATAGAAAAAACCCGGAACAAAGGTTTCTCCACCCGGCCCTCCGCCGGGGGAAGGAGCGGTGCGGTCACCATCTCCTGAAGAGCCGGATCCAAGAACCCTGGGTTGCCCGTCCCAGGGACGCCGCCCGCCCTGGCGCTTCACGTGCTTGGCAGGGGCGGAGGCGGGCTGCGTCGGTTTCCTGCGGCCGGCTCCACGCTGTGGCCGTTGTGAAGGCTGCTGCTGTGGCCGTGCTGGTGCGGAGGTGGAGGCCGCAGGATGGCGCCTTCGGCGACGAGCAGACAGAGGGGCTGCCGCCGGCGGTGGGGTGCGGACAGCAGCAGACCGCCTGGGCAGGATGTGTCGGAACGCCTCCGTCTGCTTCTTTGCGGTGGAGAACTGTTGGGCAAAGCACTCCACTGCTTCGCCGAATTGGCCGGCCTGGGAGATCGGGGAGTCCTGGAAGCGATGCTTGTCGGTCTCCCTCATATCCGCCAAGGTCAGCCATAGGTGGCGCTCCTGGACCACCAATGTGGACATCGTCTAACCCAGGGCCCGAGCCGTGACTTTCGTCGCCCTAAGCGCAAGGTCCATCGCCATGCGCAGTTCCTGCAGCACACCCGGGTCAGCACCACCCTCATGCAACTGCTTCAACACCTTGGCCTGGTGGACTTGCAGGAGGGCCATGGCGTGCAGGGCGGAAGCGGCCTGTCCAGCGGCACTGTAAGCCTTAGCCGTCAGAGCGGATGAGAACCTACAGGCCTTGGACGGAAGGCGTGGACTACCTCTCCAGGCGGAGGCGCTTTGTGGGCAGAGCTGCATGGCAATAGCGTGCTCAACTGGAGGGATGTCCACATACCTTTGGGCCGCCCCCCGTCGAGGGTGGTGTGGACGGAGGAGGCACCAAGTCTGTTTTCGGGCAGAAAAAGGTGCCTTCCAAGACTTAGTGACCTCATCATGCACTTCCGGGAAGAATGGAACTGGAGGCGGCTGCCGATGCCCGGCCTGCGCCCCCAGGAACCAAACATCCAGCCTCGAGCGTTCGGGAGAATGCGGAGGCCTCCACTGCAGCCCGACACTCTCGGCGGCCCGTGAAAGCATAGCAGTCAGCTCTGGATCTTACTCGTGCAACGCCACTCTTCCTGACGGAGGCAGTGCACCAGCGAATCCTCATCTTCCAAGCTTAGTCGCCCTCCCGATGCAGCGCGACATCCTGCCTCTGCCTGTGCCCCGCACAAGATGCTTGACCCCGCCCTGTCCGAGGACCCAGCACGCTCGTCCGGAAGCACCAGGTGGTGTGCGACATGCTTGAGGAATGAGAGGCGGGGAAGCTCTCACTGTAACCCTCATGTCTCCCTGACCATGAACCGAAGTAGACCTCCGAGAACCGGAGGAGCTAGAGCGGGCATGGCAAGGGGGATACCCCCCCGTTTAATGAGGAGGTATCTAGACCGCAACGTCGCGATGGTCATGTTCCCGCACTGAGAACATGACTCATCCATGAGCGCTGCTTCAGCGTGCTGTAAGCCAAAGCACGAGAGGCAGCGATCATGACCATCAGATGGATGCAGGAAACGACCACATCCAGAAACGCACGAGCGGGCCATTTTTAAAAAGACGCCCGTCGCTCGTGGAACTCTTTTAGACATTTGCTCTTTTAGGAAAAAAAGGAAACACTCTTTTAGAGAGAGCGCTGAAGCGCCCAGGGGAGGTCGCGGCGAGACCGCAGAATGGCAGATGCAGCACGCCAAAGATGAGCAGCACTGAATGGCAACCCCCGCTGACGCGCCGTAACACCAACGCCAGCTGTTTCTTCCAAACACTCGCAGAGATTCATCCTGAGAAGGCTCGGCTCCGAAGCGAAAAGCTGATGTGCGTTTGCACGCGCTCTCCTTTTATACCCGCGCTGCGGGGCGGGGTGCGCGTGGCGAAACACGCACGCCAACTGTCATTGGCTTATTTAGTTTACACTCACTCGAAGTATTGGCTCCCGGGCGGATCCATCGTCATTCACTGACGTAACGATAACTTACTGACGAATGGACACAAAATTCAAACTTCAGAAACAAAAATATAATACAACTGAAAAGAGCAAACAGAAACAAATGTAAACAGCCAAAGGAGAAAAATTACCAAAAAAATTAAATTTTGAAACAGGACTGCACTGCAGCCGTAAACGAATGTGGAGCACCCCGACTGGAATGCAGTTATAGGCCGTCACCAAACCTATAAAAACCAAGCGAGACTGTTACTCTGTTTTGTTCTCTCCCGTCCTAATGTATATATACATGCATAAACTAATATCTACCGATCATCGAGCGGATTAATGTTTTATCAAGAGCCAAAACCGTAGCTTTTCTGGCAAAGGCCAGTGCAGAAAAACGGCGATACAGCAAATGCGTAAGGTTCTCACAGCTGAGAAAGGAAGTGAGTTAGTGATGTTCTCAATTCAACCAGCGTTTCCAGAATGTGTACATCACATTACTAAAACAGTTAATGAGAAATTAACAAAGCATCCTCCCTACCTTCTCCAACGTCTATACCCGGTTTGTATGAACAGTAATAAACGACACGGTAGTAAAACTTGTAGAGTCAAGACAGAAGCACTCTCCAAACAAATCGGCGTCTCATCTCGAGTACTCTCATCTGACTCCGGGAAGTAACGGGAGCGCGTTAACGACGCAGTAGTTCACCCAAGTGAAGCATCCCAGATAGTGCATATGTTCCCGTTTTTATAGACCAGGGGAACTGGCAATAGGCTAAAACAGCCGACAACAATGACGCAAGAAAAATCGTCCCTCCTACCACAATCTGCTTGTGAGAAACTATCAGTGGTAAATTCCTAAAAGCACAAGCATTTCCTATCAAGAATGTGTTCACTCACCATAAAACGTCCCAACTTCCAGACATATATATCAATAAAATAGATATCTTGAGAAACCACACCAGTCTGTGACAGCCATAGGCTGTATAAACAGCAAAAACAACTCTAGCCACAAGAAGACTTTGAGCATCCTTGGTCTGCTAACATCTGGTTTGATTACATGTCTTGGAAGAGAGGGATTTTGGGGACGAGGGGGGTCCAATTTAGTGGCTAAGTCTGGAGGAAATAAGCAAAACGGATAAAATCACTTAATAAGCACTTTTAAAAGATTCCAAAGACAAGATTCAAACAGAACAAATTATCATTAGCAAAATCACACTAAGTGGTCTAGTACTATATTTCTAATTAAAATGTGTCAAGTAATTAGTTCAGCTTGGAGCTTGTTTAAAACTCGTTCAGTGCTGCCAACGTCAGATGGGGAAAAATAAGTGACACTTTGTTTCTTACCAAAAAAAAAGGAAACTCTCCATTCCTTTACACAACATCAGCATTAGAAATTAGAGCAAGCCATTGGCAACAGGTGACAACAACCACTTTGCAAACAAAAATGAAATGCTAAAGTCACAATGTATACCTGCAGCTACTGTATCCAAGTGTATAAAACGATGTTTCACTGTCCTAAAATGCATTTAAAACATACTGCAAGTTTCATGCCTCACAGCTAACTCCACAGTTTAAAAATCTTAATTTTGTTTTCCACCCCTCTGAAATACCAGGGTTTGAAATCGCCCCCAGTCATGATATTACAATTTTCCTCAACTTGCCTCTTAACATGCAAATCAAGGAGGTGCGATCTTAACAACTCAACTCTGTCCGTCAATCACAAGAGCATCTTGTAAAAGCATCTGACATTGTTCTGTCCCTGAATGTAGACAAACTGTACTTCCATAAACTATTAGAAATGCATGGCTGAAGTTTATTGTTTACATCATTCATGGATATGGTGCAATGAAGTTTGCCAATTACAGCCAGGGGAACCGCTAAGGTTTCTGGGCCCCTGAACAGCATATTGACCTGTGCCCCCTCCTCGGTGGGTTTTGTATTCATCAAATAATTCTGAAAAAAAGTATCATAGTTACCACACAAATATTAAGCAGCAAAACGGTTTGCAACATTGAGTACCAAATCAGCATATAACGAACCCCCCTTATTTATTCACTATTTGCCCCCCCCCCCCCCCAAACATTATAGGTTAATGTGGGCTCCAACGCTCCCTATTGTTCTCTTTTCTGAGGTAAATAACATTATGTGACTATTCACAAGCTGTTTTATTGATGGTATAATATTTTACATTTTCAAGTCCATGCTTCTTTTGTCCGCACCACCACCCATAATCCGCAATAGACTGTTTTGTTACGTATAATATAACACAAATCGTTACTCCCTTTACATATGTGCAATTTTATAACGAATACACACTACAGGGTGTTTTTTCCGCTCCTTTACTGTGGTGAGATCACTGCGGATTTGCCTCGTGGTCTGCTGCAGGTGATCAATCATCCTTTTTCCGTCTGTTCTAGCACAAAAGAACAGAGTGAGATTCAGAAGACGATTTAAACAAAAATCTGAACAACTTATAAAACGAATGTGTCATGTAGCTAATCGTCATCATGTTCGAAAAGCGGCAATCAACCTTGTGAATAGTCCCATAACAATCGTAACTAACATTTCACCCAATAACGCTGCCACTTTGGCCAACATTGTTTTATTATTTTTCATAATCATCAGTTTTAACTGCCACAGACAGTTTCACATTAATTAACTTCTTCAGCGGGCAGTAACAGACTTTAATCTCGTCATTTTGACTTGACTAAACTATTATGTACTGAAACGCTTGGCATAGTGACTAATTTAATGTAACACTCTTGGCACCGCGTCCCACAATGCAAACAACGACAAAAAAAAACAGAAAGAATGTTAGAAAAAAAAGTGCTGTAAATTTTAGTTTAGTTAATTTAATTTAATTCTCTGGGCCTTTTTCGGCAAATTCATCCACAATGTCCTTGGTGTTTAATTTAAGGCTTTGTGTATTCTCAATAGAAAGAATGGCTACTTTCAATACTCTTTCGATAAAAAGAGATTAATGGAAAGTACTGAGAATTAGAACTATGCAGGTATACGCCCCTGATTTAAATTAGGGGGGAAAAAAACAATTTCACAATATTACTGTTTTACTGTATTATTTTATCAAATAAATGCTGCCTTGGTGAGCAAGATACTTAAAAAAACAAACAAACAAAAAACTTACCACCATGGTAGTGTTTGTAGTCACTAAAAACTTGCCACACTACTGTGTCAAGTTCCATATCATACAGGTTTGTGACAACTAGTTTTAACATTCAGCAGTAAAACTGTGTAAACCTATAAATCACAAAAAAAAAATTTGATGGTTCATTCTTAACAGTTCTTTCAGATCTTTGCTGCTAGCAACATCCCAAACAGTGTCCTGAATTTATTTATCTGTTAAATAATTCCTGCAGAGACCCTGCCAATCACAACGTTAAGTGTGTGTTGGTGCGATCATGTTTTGTGTGCATTGTGGGATGGGGGGGCAGGGGTTTACAGACAATGTCTGTATGAAAAATTAATTATGTGGCTGTTAGAGGCATTATGTGGGTGGACAACTGAGAGGGGGGATATTGCTGTGTTATTCTGACAGGAAGAATAGAGAGGACAGCGGGCTGATTGACAGAGGAAAGGCGTGTTTACCAATGGCCCCCACAGATGAGGGCTTGACTGGATTCACATGCGGGTCAGGTAGCACTCCATTTCCTTGCCTGTCAGCGTGGACAAGCTAAAACACAGGACTTTTGACACCGGCATTTCCCTTTGCTCTGTCTCTGTGACAAGCACAGTTGCAAAAGAGGCTCAGGATGCAAGTCATTTCCTCTGGGAGCCAGGTCAATTTGCACGTTCCCCTGCAGTTTTTAAGGAAACTGTAAGAAATGTGTGCTATTTCCTCATTATTTCACACCTTGAAATGCCATAGGTGCTATTTGGTGGTCAACTTTTTTTCCCGCAGGTTTCCTGTCCTTTTCCATTTTGATTTGTCTTTCTCTTTTAGCCTTGACCGGGAGCTGATCCTGATCTCAAAACTCTATCAGCAACTCATTGAGATTCAGGAGAGGTTTTTAGAGAATGTGCCTCATGAAATAAGAAACATCCAGATGAAAACAGTGCAGTGAGGATCAAGGTCATACAATATCTCCTCCGCTGAGTTTCATCTAAGGGTAACTTTGACTAATCACAATACTCTCATAAAAGACACCATTCATAGTAACTGTCTTCTCGTAGGAAGACTGCAGACTCTCCATGTCTCAAAGTGGTCAGACAGGTAATGTATAAAGAAAACAATTCATCATTTACTCACCCATTAGACTTTCTTTCTTCACTGGAACACAATACTGAAGACTGAGCTAGTTGCTCTTTTCCACACTGTTAATGCCACAGTGAATAGGGACTGGGGCTTTCAAGCTTCAAAAAGTATCATAAAAGTTGTACATATTCAATTCAATTCAAGTTTATTTGTATAGCGCTTTTCACGATACAAATCATTGCAAAGCAACTTTACAGCAAATTAAGTTTCTACAATATTTAGTAGTAGCTTATCAGTGGTGACTGCCAATTAATGTACATATGGCAGAAATGAACAGAAAAATCAATTTAAGACGTAATAAAAAAGACAATGAACAATATTAACAGCAATTATTAAATGATGCAATCAAACTTATAGCAAAATTAGGTAGTTCTGTATGTTTTTTCAGGGTTGGCATCATCTGAGGTCCTCTGAGGGGTTGGCATCATCTCTTCTCATGTGTTCTGGATCCAGACTGAAGCTTGTGTAAATCCTAGTTACCACGGGGCAGAAACAGAGAAACAAATAGAGACATATTTAGCATAGCTGCTGTTCCAACCAAGAAAAATATATTTGTTTAACCCAAACTAAAGAACAATAACTGTTGCATGATCAGATGAATACCTGCGATACAAGATCTGAGAATGCATTCTTAATGGCCTGCCAAAGAAGACTGTCTTTTAATCGAGATTTACACATAGAGAGAGTGTCCGAACCCCCGAACGTTTCCTAAGCTATTCCATAGTTTGGGATTCCAATGCAAAATCTCTACCCGGGTTCTCCTTTGGTGACTTTTTCTATCCTAGTACTGCCAAAATCCCGAGTTTTGCGACCCTTATGGAGCAGTGATGGATGGGTAGGCGTGGTGAAACTGGATTGGGTAGGCGCATGCGCTACCCCATTAATTAAGGCTATAGTAATAAATATTTTGTTAACTGATACGAAACATATAGGTCCGCCATGCAGAACTGTAAAGTGGGTAATATGATCATATTTTTTTTAACTGGTAAGGACTCTAGCCGCTGCATTTTGGACTACCCGTAGCTTGTTTATTGAAGATGCAGGACAACCACCGGTAACACTTTACTTGAAGGGGTGTGCATAAGACTGACATGACGCCTTCATAATCAGATGAATATGAAGGAGGTTTTATGCATTTTTATGACAACTGTCATTAAGTGTCAATCACTCAGTTATGTCATTTTTAATGCAAAAAATGACATTATTTGACCTAACCCTAACCCCGACCAAAACTGACCTAACCGTAGCCCATAACAAAGACATCTCAAATAATGTCATATTTGCATTAAAAATTACATAACGGAGTGAATGACACTTAAATGACAGTTGTCATAAACATGCATAACAACCCTTCATACTCATGACATGTGTCATGTCATGATTAAGTAGGTGTCATGTCATGATTATGAAGGTGTCATTTCAGTCTTATGCACACCCCTTTAATTCAGTGACCCAACCACCATCTTGCAGTGCATTACAATAGTCCAGTCTATTGGTCATGAATGCATGAACTAGCTTTTTCTGCATCAGAAACAAGTATCATATTTCGTAACTTGGCAATGTTTCTAATGCTGTTTTTGTAACATGAGAAATATAATTTTCAAAAGACAAGTTGCTATCTAAAATAACACCCACATTTTTGACTGTAGAGGAAGTAACATCCGTCTAGTTGCAAATTGTAATCCAAGAGATTCTGTGTACTGTTTTTTGGTCCAATAATTAATATCTCTGTCTTATCCGAATTTAATAGGAGAAATTTATTGGTCATCCAATCTTTTAAATTATTAACACACTCTGTTTGCTTAGATATTTTAGAAGTTTCATCTGGTCTTGTTGTGATATATAGTTGAGTATCTTCAGCATAACAGTGGAAACTAATCCCTTGTTTTCTAATAATATTACCAAGGGGTAACATGTTTATTGAAAATAGCAGAGGACCTAGGACCGATCCTTGTGGCACTCCATATTTTACCGGTGATAATTGAGATGACTCCCCATTAAAATGAACAAAATGGTAGCGATCGGAAAGGTAGGATCTAAACAATCTTAAAGCCTGCCCTTGAATACCTGTATTGTTTTGTAATCGATCTATGAGTATGTCATTATCTATAGTTATTGAACGCAGCACTAGATCAATGTAAAACTAGCAATGATATGCAGCCTTGGTCTGACGCAAGAAGACATTTTGTCATTTTAACAAGTGCAGTTTCTATGCTATGGTGGTGCCTGAAACCTGACTGAAATTCTTCAAAGAGATAATTTTTTTTGCAGGAAGGAGCACAATTCTGCACAATTCTTTTTCTAAAATTGTAGACATAAATGGAAGATTTGAAATGGGTCTGTAATTTGCCAGTTCAATAGGATCTAGCTGAGGTTTCTTATTAAGAGGCTTAATAACCGCCAGCTCGAATGTTTTTGGGACATGACCTAAAGACAACGAAAATTTTATAATATTGAGAAGCGGTTCTTCTGCTACAGGTAACAACTCTTTCAGTAATTTAGTACAGGATCTAACAGGCATGTTGTTGTAAAGCACTGCAGTTTATCTTTTGGTGCGATAAATTAAGCTGAAGTATTATATGCTGTAGAATATACATTTGTTATTGTATTTTTGATGTTATCTATTTTATCAGTGATGAAATTCATAAAGTCATTACTATTAAACTGTGAGGGAATATTTAGATCGGGTGGCGTCTGGTTATTTGTTAATCTAGCCACTGTGCTAAATAAAAACCTAGGATTGTTTTGGTTATTTTCTATGAGTTTGTGGATATGCTCGGCCTGGCAGCTTTTAGAGCCTGTCTATAGCTGGATACTGTTTTTCCACGCAATTCTAAATACTTCCAAGTTAGTTTTTCTCCATTTTGCGCTCAAGACTACGAGTTTTTTTTTTTTGAGAGAATGGGTATTACTGTTGTACTATGGTGCAGTATGTTTTTCTCTAACCTTTTTTAATTTGATGGGGGCAACAGCTTCTAATGTATTAGAGAAGATAGTGCCCATGTTGCTTGTCATTTCGTCTAGTTCATGTGTATTTATGGGTACACAGAGCAGTTGAGATAAATCAGGCAGGTTATTTGTGAATCTGTCTTTGGTGGCTGGAACAATAGTTCTGCCCGGACGATAATGCGGAGCCATATAGTTAATATCAGTAATACGCAGCATGTATGATACAAGGAAATGGTCAGTAACATCTTCGCTTTGAGGTACGATATCTATATCAATTCCATGCGATATAATTAAATGTAGCGTATGTTTAAAACGATGAGTGGGCCCGGTGACGGTTTGCTTGACTCCAAAAGAGTTTATTAGGTCAGTAAACGCAAGTCCTAATGCATCATTTGTATTATCAACGTGAATGTTAAAATCTCAGACAATTAGCGCTTTATCAACATTAACCAATAGGTCTGAGAGGAAATCTGCCAATTCTTTTAGGAAATCTGTATACGGCCCTGGTGGTCTATTTACAGTAGCCAGAGAAAGAGATATGATAGATTTATTTTGCATCTCGAGAGGTGACGTTTAACATTAGCAGAAGTCGTTGATGAGTTAAGCCTTATCCTGTTTTCTGAGTAACATTGAGAATATTACTATATATTGTTGCAATACCGCCGCCACGGCCAGTCTGACGGGGTTCATGCTTATAACAGTAGCTTGGGTTGAGTAGACTCATTTAGATCAATATAATCATTTGTTTTTAGCCAGGTTTCAGTCAAGCAGAGTACATCAAAACTATTATCTGTGATCATTTAATTTACAATAACTGCTTTGGGTGCGAGTGATCTAATATTTAGGAGCCCAAACTTTAAAAATTGGTTTTGTTAATTTATTTTAAATTTTAAAGTCTGCGCACTTCACGTCACACTTAAGGTCCTAATTGATCAAATACCTTACAGGCGAACAATGCATTGTATCTAATTCTCTGTTGGGCTGAAGTATTTGTTGCCCTTTTCATTTGTGGTGCTCCTGGAGGTTGTTGATGAATGTTCTGTGTAGTTTGTGCCTTTATTACCTTTGGTCCAGTACTAGTGATGTGTTTGCCTCAGCAGACAACAGATGCTAGGTAGTTATTTACAAAATTACCAGGTCAACATTATAGCTCCATGCTTCACAAAGTTAAAAGCATTTTTATCAGAGCTGTTAATTTTAATCACATGATATGCTAATAAATCAGTCACAATTAATTACATTCTACAACATTTGCAGTGAAAAGCCCCCAAATTAGTTTATGTACAGGTTAAAGGGCATAATAAATTACATATTTTTTTTATTATTTATTATTATACTTTACTTCATTCAATTATAATTTATTATTAAAAAAAAAATTATAAAGGATCATCATCATAATTTATCATTTTTTATATTAATAAAAGCATTAAATTGACAGCCCTAATTTATACTCTCTCTCTCTAGAGCATTACTGCAATCAAACAAAAGTAGCATGTCATGAGAGATGTTTCTACATTTGTTTGAAAATTCACATGGTATAATCCCCACATGTACGACATCTGCTACAAGCCCCAGATGTGTGAAAACTGATTTGAAACACACTCACAGTATCAGAAGCTGTCGTGGCTGGTATCTCCTTACAAAAAAAACTGGCTGCGGTTCTTTCTGTGCTGCCAACATATATAAGGCAAGACAGATAAGAGGGATAAAAAGGTAGATTCTCAGATATAACCATCACTGCTAGTGTTATTATATTTATTAAATTCTGCTGCAAGGCATTATCTTGATATTGAACATAATATATTTTGGCCAATATATATATATATATGACATGACATGAAATTTGACTAAAAAGGTTCTTAGTTCTGTTTTAACACATTAAGCTTTTTCAATTACCATGTTAGACAATTCGGTATAAAATGAATTTAAATTATGCAAATCAAGTATTACATAAAGCACTGCTTTGCTAAATAGCTCCCGAAATGACAGAAATGTCATAACTTTCTGCTGATAGGTTTTTAATTTATAATATGAATTGTATTATTTGGAGCACTAAATTAAATGGTGCCATTTACTTTGAGACTTTAACAATATTTGAATGCACTCTGTCAGCAATGTTAAACAGCACAATCCTCACAACGAATAACTAATAATTGAATGGCAGTAATTGTAAACATCAATAAAAATGTGTCCAGTGGTTAAAGGGCTTTAAATAAATACTGCAGCATCAATACAGCTAGAACAGACAGTCAGTGTAATGGGGCTGACGAGACGTGAGACATATGGATCCATCAAAGGCTTTAATTGGCGAAGACACAGACGTCATAAGCAGCATGGTCAACAGAGGCCAGGTATATGGCGGCAAAACACAAGGAATAATCATACTAGGCCGACGTGGTCGATGACCTGCAGGACAGGTCCCAGGAGCAAGGCTAACGGGAGGAATCCGGAAAACATTCAAGTCAAACCTGAGAAAACAGCAAGATAAGGCTACGCCAAGACTGAACGACTAAGACTAAGACTAAGACTAAGACTAAGACTAAGATCACAATGAGCTCTTATGTCGCAATCTCTAGGGAGTGGATCATCTGCTGACCACTACTCTGCGAGGGAGGTATCAAGTGATGTTAACTAGTGATGGAGTGATATGAAACCGGCTGGGGTGGCAATCAGTGTAAACAGCTGTGGCAATCTGTGCTGAGGCACTCAGTGCAATGCATGATGGGAATGTAGTCCGGGTGATTTTCAACAGTGTGTAGTGCGACGTCAATGAACTTGCAGTTCATGGCCGGATTCGTGACAGTCATCAATCCGTATATGAATTTTATAGAGCCTTTAAACAACAGCTGTTTGCGCAAGCTGACAAAATTAAGCATAAACAAATTGCGTCTGACCACACCCAACCACAATCTATATTTTGTTAGTATAGACTAACCATACTCTGTACCAAGCGTGAGTGCGGAACAGGCCCCTGGTTCCATAGAAATGCTGACACCCGATACATTTACGATCTCCTGGAATTTAGGTGAAGAAAATCCCCTTCCTTGCCCATAAGGAAAATCCCCAAGGGAAGGACTTTTCTTTGCTAATTAATTCATAGGAAAACCTTTCTTTGAATGAACAGTGTATCCTTCAGGTCATTGGGTATATTATTTTCATCGTGTATTTTGTCTTTGATATTTTTAGACTATTTTAGTATGCTTGTGAGGGAACCCAGTCCCTGATCATCCTTTTCACTATATGTAATCTTACCTTGTTTAGTATCTATGCATTTGCCTTCTTATGATCGAAACAAGCGTGTATATTATATGGTGGTACTTAGGCAATATATATTAGGGCCCTGAGATTCGTTAATAATTTCGATTTAAGTCCATGTGCAAATTACCATGCTTAGAGAACAAAAGGTCGTAAACCCTCCAGCAATTGCCACCGCCCGCTCGGAATTTCCATCTTGCTCATTGGACAAGCCCATCTTGAAAGGCGGGGATCTTCTCCGACCTTAAAGGCCCGGCTCCAGGGACCCGCCCCAGTCGGTGGTTCGGTCAGATGCTAAGATGAAGATGTGAGAAAACGCTTCAGGATACCAAAGCTTTGTGCAAGGCCTTTCGGCCTTGACTTTTCCATTTCAATCAAGATTCTCTGACTCAAGATTGGTTCTTTCTCATCAACTAACTTCAGCAAGGTCTTGGGCCTTAAGATTGAATCAGGAATCTCTTTCAGACAGCCGAGAATCGCAAGTATCAAACTTAGTCTTACTAATTGATACAATAAGTATCATTTGCACCTTTTTACAAAAGTGTGTTTGAACTAAGAATCTGACGTATCCCTCAGGTTTAGATCTGCTGAATATGCAAATGGTTCCATAAATGTCATTCCTTATGTCTCTTTCTGTACTGAGTTAAACTTAACTGCGATACCACTGTCTGTGTGTGTGTGTGTGTGGTGTGTGTTTGTATTTAGACCATTTATGTTTTATTTAGGAGGTTAGACCGTTATGTGTTTATGTTGTATGTTAGACTAGTTTAAGTTTTTATGTTGTTAATAAAACCTTACTTGTATCACATTTGACGTGTTCATTGTTTGCTCATAAGCGGAGTCACTAATCATGCAAGATTTACGCTACAAGCTTTGTAGAATTGTACAGTAAGAAAGTTATTTCCCTTAACCAGGAAATTAATGTTCTTAGAATTGACAAGACAGTTGACCCTGAGAGGTCAGCTAAATATCTAAAGCGGATCTAAAATATTCATAATTAAATAACTAGTTATGATTAATTATTCATAATTCCGGTGTGATGCCTAAATTCGCTACACAAAAACAAAAGTAACATAGAACACGCGCAGATAGTACACTAAAGTTATTTATGCACTGCCGTATTTACGACCATAACGGGAACAGTACATAAATAAGATTTTAGAAGAGACGGGGTAAATCCACAGATATGTTGGGCAGATTCCTATATGGGTGTTACCTTTTCCATACTGTGGATCAGCCACTGAAAATGCACAATCTTTTGATTTCAGTGTGACTTGGGACAGTAAACTGAAGACTACTATTGATCGAAGTTCCCTAGGTGTTACAATGGAACGAGGAATCAAGATATTAATGATCCAGTCCAGGAAACCCTTATAACAAGCCATATTTTAAATGGATACGATATTTAGCTGGACCAGTGGAGAGAGATCACACTGATAAATGTTTTCCTGCTCCTTGTTTCCATTAACATCGAGCAGCAGCGTTTGAACATTTGAAGACGAGACTAGATACATGGCAAACAACGCTAAGTAGAAACAGCGCTTGGACATTAGAATCATACTGGCATGCGCTGGATTTCATTGAATGCTACAAACTCTCCTCAACAGAGGGAAAAAAAGGAGAGCAGAAAAAGGCAACCTCTAGAGCATGTCAATTCCTTACACTTCAAATTGGTTTACACGGCCTGCAGTTGTGGATCGTCGTAAGTCGCCATTTGTGGAACGCAATTGCTTTCTGATTTTTCTAAGCCACCAATCTTGTTTAAACTTGGCTCAGCAAGTGTGCTTACAAAAAAAGGAAGGAATGCATGACAGCTTAATATTTCGTGCGACTGCAAAATCTCCTTTTGAAAAAGATAAAAGGTTAAACATTTGCAAGCGCGCTAACAGTGGTTACCAATAGCCTTGTTCTCGTACAAAGCTGTATTCCTGAGACAGCGCAAATCTAATATGCATGTGGACTGTCAAAGAAAAGTCACCTCTGAACATGGTGACATAAGGATAGAGACGAGGAGAGACATAGCCTTTGACAACGCAAAAAAGTATATAGCAACTTTCCTTGACCTTCTCAGCAGCCACAATTCCACTAGTATCGCACACAACCGCAGTCCATCAATTAACGTCTTGTGATGTGAATATCCATGTATTTGAAAGAAACAAATCCATAATTTAGGCATTTTTAACTTATGTCCAAAATACGAGTCCATAATCCTTAATAACACTTATTTCATCCCCTGTTGTCCATTCACTTCAAACTAGGTTTTTGGACTGTTTTACCATGTAAACGATACTTGATCTGTGCATATTTCTATCCTGATTCAGACAAGATGACTTTTTCACTGGAGAAAGCAATATTATGATAGAGGACTTGTATTTTAGCTGGAAGCAATTGATTGAAATTAAAATTATGGATTTGTTTCTTACAAAAGTGCAGCAGTTGAGAGAAAAGTGTTTCGACCACAGTCCGATGTATGTATATAGGCTTGTTCAGCGATAAAGAAATAAACAATACATTGGCTTTTTGTAATAAATTAAACAATTGTATTCTATTCAATTGTTTACTCATTTGCCAAAATATTGCAAAAAAATTCTTGGCAAATATTGATACAGACTGTATAAATGGTTAGATAAAGACTGGAGAAATGGCTGCTGAAAATTCACCTTCGCCATCAAAGGAATAAATAACATTTTAAAATATATTAAAGTAGAAAATGTACCTACCCAGAGCCTATCCAAATCAGTGCATGTAACACTAGACAGATGGGGATGGGATTTCCAGGAAATCCCTGTAAAACAAAGTCCAGTTGCTTATGACAATGATAATTTACTTTCTTATGGGAGCAGAATTAATGGAGCTCTCACACGGCTAATAAACTGTAAAGATGTATAGCCGTGGCTTGTAATCAAACATTGATGATGGCATCCCTGAACTACACTATTCTTGTGCTAAGCGACAGTGAAGGCAGTGACAGTAGGAGGTGTGAAGGAGGAGATGCCCCTGTGCACCCTGTATGGGAGGTTTCACTGATAACATACCTCATATGGAAGAACTGGGAATTCTGATGAGTTCAGAAAGTACAAATCTGCTGTTTTGGAGCCTTTCCAGCTACTTGACAAAACAGTAATATGGCACTCACCCAAGATGTTCGGTGTGTGGGAAATTTTGGGATGTAGAGCCAGAAAGCATCTAGCGGGAAGGGGTTGAAGTCGCTGTGAAGTAAGCTGTTCAACTTCCTTTCTGTAATAAGCAGGTAGTGTCTTGGTTCCATGACATTTCTATGCTACTTCTCTTGGCAAGTTATCTCTGGACAATTGAAAAAGCTCTCACACAGCTGAGATGAGGTTGGAACAGTTTTTCAAGAAAGTCTAATTCCTTTATATGGGTAATTACTCATGGATCAATGCTTTTCTTGTGCTGAAATGCATTTGTCATGGACCCATTTTAGCGACATGAAGTCTAGCCAAGAATAGTTTTCCTGCTGAGCTCTTTTTAGTTATTTGTTCTATTCTATTCTATTCTATTCTTTTCTCTTCTTTTCTTTTTGTTGTTGTGGTAATGGTGGGCTGGAGGGTAATACATTTGATGCAGAAACATATTGAAAGAGTTCTTAGTTTGTCTAGATGTTCTAAAGTCTGGGTAATTCAAAAGTTCACATGAGGCACAGCGCAATCACCTCTCATCTAACTACCTCCTCCTGATGTGCCTCTGGCTGCAGCACAGAACACCCTGGGTGCCGTTATCTGCTGGTCTTTCAAATTCACATGCAAAATCCAGTTCAAATCTTCACTTCTGATGAGTTGCTTTCTAGATTCAGTCCAACTCAATGACATTTGGTGTTCAGTGTTTGTCTTCTCTACAGAAACACATCTAGTTGAGGAGCAGGAATATTGGTGTCCATGTGCTCTGTGAATACAGTCATAAGCCATCAATATATGTCTTGAGTTCATGTAATATACAACATACAATTATTTCCTTTCAACAAAAACAACCATTTAGAAGTCAAGTTGAAAACCAACACAGTACCAAAAACTATAGACTATATATTTATTACTTACACTATCATTCAAAAGTTTATGGAATGTTTTCTTTTTTTAATATATTCATACATTTATTCAGCATGGATGCATTAAATTGATCAAAAGGGACAGTAAAGACATTTATAATGATTTCAATTGCTAAATGAATGCTGTGCTTTTGAACTTTTAATTCAAAGTATCCTGAAAAAAACAGTTTCTACAAAAATATTAAGCAGCACAACTGTTTTAAACATTAATACTAATAAGAAATTATTCTTGAGCAGCAAATCATCATATTAAAATGATTTCTGAATGGTCATGTGACACTGAAGACTGATAGTAATGACTGATAGAAGTGCCTTCACAGGAATAAATTACATTTTAAAATGTATTCAAATATAAAACAGTTATTTGTAATAATATTTAACATTATTACTGTTTTTACTGTTGTTTTTATCAAATAAATGCAGCCTCGGTTAGCATAAGAGACTTGCTTTAAAAATGTTAAAATCTCATTGACTCCAATGGTATATGAATGGTAGTGTAATAAACATCTTGAATAATAATACATTTCAACACATTATTTTATTTTTAAGATATTTTTTGTTTACTTTTGTACAAATGCTGTATGCGATTTCAGCTGTTTTGCAAGCTTCAGCCACACTTGCATAGAAAACCCAACATCAGTTAAATGTTGAAATGTCTAACAGGCAGAGACTGTTTCTGATCGGTTAGTCTTCTGATTGGTTAAAAAAGCGTAGGCCGCCCCCCACTGACTTTTTTTGCTGTTCACAGAGCCTCAGGCTGTCACCGACATAAGTGTGATTTCTCAGGACACCCATTTCAGAGATATCTGTCAAGTAGGGACATTTTCTGTGTGCTATTACAAATAAATTGCTTCCAGCACCTTTAAGCCAATAATTCATTGCACAAAACTCACAAAACACATTGTGCTCGACACAATCTATATTTATCTACATTAACATAGTAATGCTATTAGTCTGTATCTGGTTATCTTGCAAAGTTTTTTATGGTTTTTGAAGATAAGGGAACATCACACAACCTGTCCCATCGCATAATTGGCTAGGATTCTACAAACTGACAGATGACCTTGTGCCAGAATACCTGTGTTTTCTATGTAGACCCTTCCTGTAGCTCAAATCAGAGCATTGGGGGGGGGGGGCAGCTACAATGCCAAAAATCATGGCTCTGATTCCCAGGGAAAGCAAGAATTGAGAAAACAGGATAACCTAGTACAGGGATAAAAGTTGTTTGGATAACGTGGTGTAATGTTTAATTTGGCTATAAATTATTTTTAAAACTTCATACATTCCGGGATCAAACCACAACCTTGTGTTGTTAGACTATCCCTACTTTTTGACACAGTAAGGGCTATTACTTTAGCATTCTTTTTTCCTTGCTGTTCATGACCCTAACAGCTGATGTGTAATTGCTCTAGACATCAGCAAACAAAACACACACTCAATGGCAGGTCAGCTGAAGAAACCTCTTAATTAAATTGCTTCCCCTACATTAGAGATATGCCCACCAGCAATATACGACTCTGTGCCCACAATACACCTATGCTCTCAAAAGAGAGCACGGAACACATTAAATGCATGTATAATCCTAGAGGCCGAATAAGTTGCCATCGACCCTCAGTAGGTTTACTCACTTTTTAGTTACTACTAAAACACCCCTAATTAGGGACGCAGTATTTTTTTCATTTGTAAAAGAATACATTTTTTTATTATTATACGATAAATTTAATTAAATTGAAAAAATATAGATAATAATAACGAGATAGTGTGCACGCCAGCAGATATACACGCGTGCCCACAATACTTGTCTGGATGACTAAGAAAATATGCAAGTGAATGCATTTACCTACGTCCGATGGTATTGTTATCCCAGGCCTGAATAGTGCGGACACTTCTTGTTACTTTTACCCTTATTATTTAAAAAAAAAACGTATTACTTGTTATTGTTTGTATTTGAAAAATAATATAAAATAAAACCAATGCATTTCTTTTTTGAAATCGTAACTGTGGTATACAAATAATGTTCTTATCTGTTTATGTAATATATTATATATTATGCAACACATTAACCCAAAAACTGATGGTGGAGAATAAATGTCTGCTATTTGTTGCAGGAAGATCTTCAGCATATATTTACCCATGGAAATTTTTTTTGTCCATGTAAAGAACATCCGATTTCAGATTAATGAATATTACACAGTGTGCATGTATAATACTCAGCACCAGGCATTGTGATTTGCATTGTGTTGAACGTATTACTACATTCTACTTACCATAATCTCTTCAAAGGCTGGGTATGTATAAGATCCAATATAGAGGCTCATTTTAGCTGGCTGGCCTCACAATTCAATGTCGGCTGGCAGTGCAGTCAGGACTCCTCCAGATGTGATGTTATCAGGAGGAATGACTTTATCTGATTAAGCAAGTCTGAGGAATAACCCAGAGCTTATGTTTCTGTTCCTCCTAAAGGATGTATGGCAACAGAAGGGACATAAGACAGGCTGATCATATTGTGGATATTTGGTTAATTGCTGTTATAAATCCTATTTAATGTTTTAGAGGCTTCATTAGCTCACAGCCCACAAAGTCTACTTTCATAATGACATTGATTTTTGATACCAGCATTGGGATTTATATTATTTCAAATCGGAATTTGGTACATTTTTGATATTGATTTTGATAGTGACTTTTGATAGTGACTTGATTTCTAAAAATGCCCGGCGTTATGGCAGTGTCTTACTTAACGCTTGTTCTAAAATTCATAATGACAAGTAATTTATCAGTTCAGAATTTAATACTCAAGTCATAAAATTTAAGCAGTAGCCTACAGAATAAAACCGTTTTAGTACTGCTATATATACCTACCAGTGCTATAAAAATGTATTATGAACAGATGCCAACATTTTTTGGGCTTGTTATAATACATCATTGGATTTGGATAATAAAATGAATATAACTATGGCTACAAAAATCAATTTTCATGTACTATCAAGTTCTATGCACAAAGCTATAAACCCATAAACTATGAAAACAGAGCTGAATGCAAGATAATTTATGAAAATGCTCATAAGTGTGTGGGGGTGGGGGGGTGGGGGGGGGTGATTTTATGATTTGATATTTGTTATCTTCCGTAATGAGAAATTTATAGGGTTTAATCAAAAATCCCAAATGTTATCAAATGTTCTACAGAATTTTTATTTATTTTTTGTAGTACAATTAAATTTTCTTGAAGTGATTCAGTCAGTCAGTCAGTCAGTCAGAAGGGGCCGTCAAAAGGGGGGTTTCATACCGCATGACATAATGAATCTCCTTGTGAAAGAAATGTAATATACTGGAAAATAGATGTATGCTATTAAAATAATTTTTCACTATGGAAACTGGTATTTATCAATATACTGCAACATGAAGACAAAACTGCACTAAAATTTTTGGGCGTGTAATTTTGGGCAGAAAGCCTTTATTGAAACTTAATTAATTTCTCTTTCATGGGTTAATGCATGGGTTTACATAAAGCTGAACACATGATCATAAACTTTTATCTCACTTTATTATTTGTATATTTACACAAATCAGATATGAAAAGATGGTGTGATATGAGAAAAAAAGTTTATTCCGAAAACCAAAAAACGGATTTTAAAAAAAATAGTTTTCACATTGAAATTGGCAAATCCTTTTATCCTTTCTAGAAATATTATTCTATATATTTTAATATATTAACACAATTTAATATTCTGTATATTTTCACTATACATTAAGCAATTTAAAATATTGATTGTTATATAGGGAAAATATAGGGACATTTTTTTAAATATGGAGATTTTCTTTGCATAAGGGCATGCACTACTGAACTGTGCATAATACAACCAGGAACATACATTAAGACTTAAGATATATTGTTAATGTATTACCTTTAGCTTTAACCTAACGTTCACTCTTACAATCACAGAGACAGTTGGATAATCAAGATAAAAGCTCTGTAAAGCAAAACGTAACTCACTCACTCACTCACTTTAAATACCAAAGAATTTCACTGATAATGTCACACCTCTTAATACTTTACTAGAAGTAGCATGTGGGTGGAGCGCTAAACTAAAATGCACAATTAAACAAAGCATGAAACTCAGGTTATTATTAGGGAAGACATAGTGCATGAAGTAGTGAGCACAATATCAAAACATTTTCAATTATCCATCTTTACAGAAAATGTTTCAGCTTGCATTATCAAAAGCTTTCCCACTGTGTAATTCTGCGTCTTTGAAGGCCAAACCCCCCGGATCCCTACATACAAGTGATCGGTCGGTGCAGTAGTATTAATAAATGACTGCACTCTTTCTGCCATCTGCTTTCTTTTTTTTTTTTTTTTTTGTTGCAAAATAAGGTCTACGAGTCTTGGGGGAGGGAGAACTCAGCTGTGGTTCGGACCAGTTCTGCTTGAACCAGCAGCAGGTATTCCCATGAGCATGGAGAGAGAATGCGTGCCATATAGCAGGTTTGAATGATTGAGAGTTATGGTCAAATGCACCTGTTGCAATTCTGCAAACAGAGAGAGTGGAGAAAATGTATGAATTAATCTAGTGGGCTTTGAATTGAATCCATGTAGAATTAATCCATCCTATTCTGCCATGTGCTTAGCAGAATCCTTCCTATGAGGATAAAGTCTCCCTTGAGAAATTCACTGCATGTAAGATATTTGGCATTTTTGAAAGCAGAAAGTATTTGTACAGTGGGTATCTAGGCTATTATGAAGAGAGAGAAAACAGGATGCCCTGTTTAAAGGAACAGTTCACCAACAAATAAACACATTCTGCCATTTACTCACCCTCATGTTGTTCCTCTGAGATTTTGTCTCTTCTGTGGCACACAAAACGCAATTTTTTGAAAGGGGATTGGGTCAGTCAAGCTTCAAAATGACAAAAAGCACCATTGTGATTTTTTACCAAACCTTTATGACTCAAGCAAACAAACAAAACAGATCTTTGAAGAATGAAAAAGTGGGGGTATATATATATATACACACATACTGTACATAATATACCACATACATGTCATATTACATGACTTAAAAACAGCAATATTAAATGGGGGTTGAATAATTATCAGCTGTATTGAGAACAAATCATATCAATATTACAGAATTTGTCATTTTAGAATGACAAATTATAATTTTTGGATAAACTATGCCTTTAAGTATTTACTTTACTTTAAAAATAATTAAAAAATAAAATATCTGCTCCCATTAGTGATTCCATTCAGTATTCAGTAATCAGCAAATAAGTAAAAAAAAAAAACACAAAAGAGTGCTTTTAGCATGAAAGCCTAATGCAATTGTACAACTGATTGAAAGCATCAACCATCAGAATATGCAGATGCAGACTTCATTTCTCTGAATTTCACAGTAAAAAAATACTTTCTTTCACAGCCCGAGTATGTTAAATCTCATTTCTGCAAATGTAGTTTCTTTGGACAGTGTTCGAAAAATTCATGCCATGGGCCACGGGTAAGTTTTCATTAGCAGACCCTAAATCCCATGTATTATTAATGTGTAAAAAGAGCCTCTTCAATTCAGGGACTCAAGATGTTGTATTCAATCTGCCGTAATATGTTTTGTACAAGACTGTGGTATTAGCATCACGAAAAACAGGAGGCCATCTCTATTTTTAACCCAAATAAACAACATCCTCAGATTCAGTGCGTTGATGGAAACTACAAGGGAATGGCAGTGAAAGTTGTTTCTTGTGTTTTACCAGCACATCAACAGCCCCTACCGAATGCAACTGTTCCAGCTTGTAATTGATTTTCAGAATGTTAATTATTCAATCTGTCTCATTAGTCAAGTATGACACATTTGTATGACAGCATGGCTGTTTTCCAAATCTAAATGAGGGTAGCACTGATTAAAATGAGTAGGATTGTTTTAGGTGGAAAATATTTCATGTGCTTTGTTTGTTAAATGAAATGCATCATGGCTGCGGAATTATTAATGTTTCCGGATCTCAAACAGAGTTTATCCCGCCTGACCATCTAGTTGGTCGACACGCGTTGCGCATAGAACATGGTTTTGCAATACAATGCCTGGTTCGACTTACAAGCTTTGTGCATGTCCAGCTACTCAAACATCCAGTAAGCATGAAATACTTCAGTTTCCCCATCACTGAGTCTAAGAATTAAGCACACTTTAGAGGTCAGTGAAAATGACAAGCTATTTATGAATAACCCATAGCCACTCAAACTAACATGCATGCACTCCATTTGACGTGCAAGTATGCTTTTGGTCTGGCAAGCAGCAAGCTGAAGCCTTTACAAGGGCAAAACAAGACAGATGCTGAGCACTTTGCAGGCCTTAATGAGAGGAGGCAGTGGACCATGAGGAGTAAAGGACAGGCCTCTTGAGAAAGAGCAGAGTGGGCTTATGAAGAACTGCTTAATGCCTGCAGGTCTCAGTTTAGCACCGAAGATTGCAGGATCATCTGCCAGGCTCTAGTGGAGAAGAATGTAACAAAATGATCTCAGGGGTGAAGTGGCCAAGGGTTAAGTCACATTTAGTGTATTCACATGGAATAGGATAAGAAATTTCGTACTGTAAACAGCTTCTTGGTCATGAGGGTTTGTGGGGTTTTTTGCCAACAAATTATTCCTTTATCAAACAAATAGTTGATTTGGATTATTTCAAATTGCAATGTTTTTGGTTATTTATGCTACCTACAAAGTCAACATGAAACAGCTTTCATAACCCATATTATTTACATATATTACAGTTTGAAACTGGATAATCGATGAGAAATATTTCGCAGCATTTTGGGTTGCCCTTATAAATTTTCAGTGAACACTTGTTTGAACAACATAAAAAAATCTTTAAAAAAAAAAAGAAAAAAAATCTAAAGAACCTTTTTACACTGTAAAGAACCTTTTGTGAAATAGAAAGTTTCCTTTGATGTTGAAGATTCTTCATGGAACCATCAATGCCAATGAAGAACCTTTATTTTTAAGGGTCATATATTCACTTTAATTTTTCCTTTCTCTTGAAGGTTCATCTCTTGGGTGCATAAAAGATCGTAATTTGCAAAGACTAAGACTCAAATCAAAATATTCTTTATACAAGTTACGAGTCACACTCTACCCTCAACGCTCGTTCTGACCCGCCCCCTACATGTCTACGACCTTCACTATGTGGAAGATTTGCTAGCGCCGCCCAAGTTCA
Organism: Sinocyclocheilus anophthalmus; assembly: GCA_018155175.1. Classification (NCBI taxonomy): domain Eukaryota; kingdom Metazoa; phylum Chordata; class Actinopteri; order Cypriniformes; family Cyprinidae; genus Sinocyclocheilus; species Sinocyclocheilus anophthalmus. The sequence goes on along the minus strand of JADLZN010003894.1, from coordinate 170,562 downwards.
CCGCACAGAAGAGGCGTAACTTTTATTCTCTCCGCTGTGGATTGTTGTTGTCGCCGCCCGCCATGTTGTGAAGTTGTGTGTGTTTGTTGTGAAAGCAAAACTACTTTGTGTGGCCTTCCAAAAAGAAGGACGATATCCGCTTCGTCATGCTAGAGCTGATCCGTGCTGGTCGCTGATGAAATACATCAACTTCGTGCTGTGGACTGCCAGATCGGCTTTCACCATGGACGAAGCGGAGTCCACCGGGGTTGTCACATGTGGTTGCCGCAAGCCTGCTGGCCGCCCCTTCGTCAAATCCGCCGGCCGCGTCGTTCTCAAAACTGCTGGCCTCCGCTCACTCTAGGCCGCCATGTGTTTCGTTGTGAAAGCAAAAATACTTAGTTTGGTCTTCCAAAACAGGACACGACTACAAATCAGTGGTTAAATTATATTTACAACACTGTTCCAGAACAAATTCAACCCAAATATTCAGATGTGTGCAGCACATTTTTGGAGACTGTTTTCCTTTCCTGTAATCGACTACAGTGCCGGCTGTTCTGACTCACAGATTTTAAGTACGTTTTTTATATTTAAAGAACTTGCAACTGACTATTCAAACGTGAGTTTTGATCAGTGTAGAGTAGCGCTTGTTGTTTGTCATTTCTCCGATCACAAATGCAGACATGGTTTTATGTTTATGCGGCGCGATGCAACGCATAACAATATAAGTCATTATAATCCGTTATTATTCCCCGACTGTATCACGCAAATGCCTCGTTTATAATTGGTTTTAATGTTTTTGAATCATTGCTCTGCCGGACAGGGCATCATCACAATATGGTAAGGGCCGTAACATTTCCGTCACACGTTTGAGGTATTCGGCCAATCACAACTCACTTGATAGCTGGCCAATCACAGCAGACCTCGCTTTTTCAGATCGATGAGCTTTTTAAAAATCGACGCTTTTCAGAAAGGCGGGACAGAGAGCAGCAATAATGTACATTATGTGGAAAATAATGTGTTTTTCATAACCTTAAACCGCATATACACATTTCATCACACCAAATACACAAAATACTGGTGCTTTTTACAACATCATATGACCCCTTTAAGAGTGTAGGGCGAGACTTAATGTTATACTTTGGGAACAGAATAACTTGTGAAAAAGATAAAAGGAGGTCTTCATGACATCCAAAGCACCATGGCTAGCTTTATCAGTTAGCCTATGCTGGTAGAAACATGCACCAGTGAATAATTTGCAATCAGGCCAGGGACATGTATTCTAAAAGCAACAAAGCATACATTTGATTTCATGTTGACTTTAAAGTCTCCTAAATGGCCTCGTGTTTGAAACCATGTCTACCTCTGAATGCACAGTCCACTATTACATGCTCCACACTAACAGCTGGCACAGGTACAACGATGCTAATGGATTGACAGGCCACATGGTTTTTAAAGGGGTCCTATATGCTTTTTTTACAAAGTCTTGATTTTGTTTTGGGGGTGTAATAGAACAGGCTCTCATACTAGGTTGTTCGAAAAACATAATTTTTCACATATTTTACATTATTACGACACCTCTCTCCCCAGTCTGGCATCAACAGCTCGAATAGTTCCTGTATCAATTGAAGGCCCCGCCTTGAACGACGACTGTCTGTTATTGCTAGCGGGTCAGTGGTGGTTGTGATTGGGCAGCACTCCGGTGCCTGGTCGGGAAAATGTCCTCCCCTTGGACCTAGGCAGCAATAGTGTACATATTGCGTCAATATCAAATCATTTGGCCGATTTAAAACCCTATGATTTAACCACTCTAAGTCGGCTGCCGTGGGAAGCTACGTGTCTCCGACATAGAGAACACGTTTTTTCCGTCTCTAGGCAGCTCACCAGTCTCGGCCCATTCGTCGGTATTTGAAAATATGCATTGTAGTCCAAACGAGTCATTCATTGTAGTTGAAAGTGATTCTATTAATAAAATTCTCTTTTGAAGTGGACTTGAGCTTCGTAAATTTGCATATATTGTTTATGCTCAAACCGCAACATTACAGACTAAATAAAGTTGAAAAAGTGAAAAAAGCATAATATCACCCCTTTAAGGCATCCGGCTGCAGTCGCTCATACCACCAGTCCGTCCCTTAGTTACATACTCACAGTCACCGTTACGAACAGATAGCTTCATAGAGAGTAACCTGTACGTGAGGCACCAAAAGGTTAAGGTCCACTGAATGATCTCATCTGGAGTAAGACATGGATGGAGAAGCAGAGGGCCATGTCACAAGGTTTTAGCAGAAATAAACAAATAAAAAAGGATCGCAAAATGCCTTAGGTGCTTCTCAATTCGAATTGTTTTGCATCCTAGTTTCCTTTCCTCGCGTCTTATCTCCACCCCTTCAGGATGCGAGAGAAGTATGCAAGGAAAAGACGCGAGGATGGAGGAACTGAATCAATTGAAATTATATATCCTCGCTCCCTTTAGCATCACTTTAAAGCATCATCAGCTGCTCTAAAGGGATCTGCCCTTATGTTGTTTAAGTTTGTTATTTAAGACATTCATAATAAATATCAATAAAGCAAGATGCTCTATTGAAATATATGACATGTATAGTTTATTTAAACTGCAAAGGTAAAATATAAATTAAAATTATTGCAACAGATGTGAAGGGGGAGGAGAATGGATACGTGCGTCATGTTTTTCGATGAAAAACACTTCCGCAAAGGATACACCTGTGTATCCTCGCTCACACTCCTCGGTTCCTCATGGTGCAATTAGAGAATTGAGGTATCCTTCAAGACGGCTGAGCTCATCGTTTCTGGTTCTAGGCTGGAGACGAGAATGAAGAACGAGGAGGGATATTGAGAAGCACCCACTGACTTCCATAGTGTGGTAAAAAACAATATGGAAGTCAATGGGGACCATCAACTGTTTGATTACTCACATTCAAAATATCTTCTTTTATGCTCAACAGAAGAAATAAATGCGTATATTTGGAACAACTTGAGCATGAGTAAATAATGCCCGAATTACAATTTTTTGGGTTAACTATCCCTTTAATTAACACTTTTGGTACTATGTTGGGTCACCAATTGAGAAAAGTCAAGAACCACTGCTACAGACCAGTTAAGTGTTTAGAGAATGCCATTTTGAAATTTACAGATAAACACAGAGATCGTGTTGCTATGGGGAGAGATCACATTGCACAGTGCTAGACACAAGAAAAAGAGAGAAAATGTTGACAACAAATTAAAGAGCCACATAGTGTTCAGAGTCCCCTGCAGTATTTGCATCTCTGTTACATTATTTTCTTTTGGTCAACATTAAAATGCACTTCTGCAGTCAGGGCCACGTCACAGCGGGTAGTGCACATGCTCACAGCACATGAACTGTGCCCTCACAGGGACACATGATTGAATATAGCCTGTGTCATATTCATCATCTCAAACCTACTGTCCTGGCAATATTTTGATTACTAAATAAAGTCAAAGTCAATATGAAAAGACATTTCGAATGCCATTTACTTCCTTAATGTTATTTCCCATTTTAAAAAAATATTTAATGAATCAATTTTATCCACAGGATTGTGAAATGTGGCTGTTGCATATTATAATAGAGCCAAAAAGTGGCTGAAAAATAAGAGGGATTAGTGATGTCAACCGAAAAAGACATTCATTTCAGAGGCAGAGTACATTACCTTTTGCTGAATATTTACAAAAAAAAATAAAAGTTTGGAATAACAAAAAAAAGACAAAAATGTGCATTAAGAAAGTAAACAGGTATACATTTCATTCCACATGGTGAATATAAAATTATAGTTTCAGTTGACTGTGCCAAGCATCATTTAGAACAGTACCTTGAAACTCATTTATTAGAATAAATTCATTAGTTCATTTATTAGAATAGTTCACCTGAAAATGAAAATCAGCAAAATGTACTCACCCTCGGGTCATCCAAGATATAGATGAGTTTGTTTGTTTGTTCACCTGAAGAAATTTGGAGAAATTCTCCATTACATCACTAGCTCACCAATAGTCCCGCAGACTCTTGCCATCAGAATGAGTCCAAACAGCCGATAAAAACATCACAATAATCCACAAGTAATCCACAAAACTACAGTCTATTAATTAACATCTTCTGAAATGAAACACTTCACCTTTGTAATAAACAAATCCAACATTAAGACATTTTTAACTTCAAACCGTTACTATGAGAGGACAAGAAGGAATGCTTTTCACTGGATGAAGCGTTATTACAGATAATGGACTTGTATTTTGGTTAAAGCAACAGTTTAAAGTTAAAACACCTCAATGGATTTGTTTCTTATAAACACAAAGCTTTTCACTTCACAAGACATTAATTGATGGACTGGAATTGTCTATTACTTGTGGATCATTGTGATGTTTTTAGTTTTGACTCTCCTTCTGACGGCACCCATTCACTGCAAAGGATCCACTGAAGTGATGTAATGCTACATTTCTCCAAATTTGATCCAATGAAGAAAAAACTGAAACTAATCTTGGTTGGCCTGATGGTGAGTACATTTTAATTTTGGGATGAACTATTCCTTTAAGAACATGTTGTTAATACCCCATGTCTTATCAGCTACAAAAAAAAAATCACCATCTCTGAGAGAGAATTTCTCCTTAATCACAGATTCACCCCCTTTTTCTCAACAGATTTTCATTTTGTGCCTTTGTAGGAGAAGAATGGGAAGGGTGCTCAGCTATATTTCACTCGGTAATCATGGGGCCTTTTGAGGCAGACTGCGTCACCGTATCCACGGTAACCTTCCTCCATCAGATCTGTCTCTGACATGTTTTAATGAGGTCATCGGGTCCGCCTCAGCATGCAAAACATCACTTTGAATGCACTCTGCCGTTGCACTAAGAAAATCACATCTCCAGACGCAACTACGACTCCATAAATTATCGCTCTGTATGCTCGCCCAATTACGGCTGCGGCGGTCAGGGAGTCTGATAGTCTATTATTGGAGAGGAAGGATGGACTCACTGTTTGCAAGCTGCATTTGATGAAAACAGAAATTAGTTGATACGTTTGCCCCATTAGACCTTTTTTAGGGTCTGGGCTATGAGTGACTAACATTGGATATAAAGTGCTCTTTTAAACCCAGCCTAGCAAAACATGAGCACTGTGGATGATCTAGGGAAATACAGGAATATATGAAATTATATATATTGACATCATCAGAAGGGTACAACTGAGCTGAAGGTCCCCCTTAAGGAAGAGTCTCCGGTCCCAAATATAGAAATACATATATCACCTACCAGTCAAATGTTTGGGGTCAAACTTTGGGGTGTTTTTTTTTTTAATAAATTGATACTTTTGTGCATTAAATTTAACTCACTAAACAAATAAATAAATAATACATTACACCATTGTGGTTGCCACTCTAAATTAAGGAGTACAAGAATTTTCAACTGTGAAAAAAAATAAGAAATGTTTCTTGAGTACTAAAGGATAATGTGACACTGAAGACTGGATTAATGGCTGCTTGAAATGTCCATGTTGGAAGCAAAAAAAGAGACCATTCAAAATGTCCAGGAGCAGCGTTCGCTTCAAAGGTCTCAGATGTTCTGGAAGCACATGATCATCTGTCCTGTTAATCTAACACAATATCCATAGTGTAGAGTAGAGAAGCCTCCAGTGTAATTGCAATCACCAATCACTCGCCTTCACAATCGTTTGTAAAATACTGACATTCAACAAGGGGATAATTAAAGTCAAGATGCTGAATTATAAGACCTTTGACACGGGAACATACCTGGCATCATTTAGTAAAGCACCCTGTGGTTTCTGTCAGCAAAACGCTCCTTTTTGCAGGTTAGGCAATGTGCTGACAGCAGGAGGCCTGTTGTCAGGGGAGGGTCTAGACAGCTTTCTGTGCATATCCACCAGGAGGCCTGTAATTGGAGCTGATTACATTGAATACATTATACCCATAACAAATGACCTTCGGTACTGGCTTTATGAATCTAACTGATTGAGTGCAATCTCTCTCTGCTCTGCTCCCTTTACTTTGTACAGTGCGCTTTAGACCACAATTCCCAAGAATAGTTTTCCTAAAAATAAACATTTGGTCATTATTTACTTACCTTCATGACATGACAAACCCAAACAGTGTGATCCTTTCTGTGGAACACAAACAGATACATTTTTAAGAAACTCTACACAACAAAATCAAAACAAACCTCATAAAAGAATCATAAAAAGGTAGGCTATATCTGAAGTTTGCAGAAGCATACAAACTGTATGTATAGCTTTACAGTATGTGAGAAACAAAAAAGAAAGTTATCTGAAAAACTTTACCTCCACTGAAGCTTTATAATCTCACATTCACATTAAAAGTCAAAAATGCCCTTCCATACTAACCAAATGCAAAGCACATGTTTGAATATGCAGAATGGAGAATAAGATTTTAGCCTGCAGCAGATGCAAGATTTTCAGTAATAACTTAAATTCCTAACAAAAAAATTGGTATGGCTTCAAACATACACATTAACATAGCACAAGAGTCAAATAGACTACTTTTATGATTTTTTTTCTTGATCACTAAAGTCACTATGAAATGTTATATGCAAAAAGTTCTTGAAAAATGTTTCACAGAAAAAATAACAGCATACAAGTTTGGAACGACATAAGAGTGAGTAAATAATGACAGATTTAATTTAAGTGATTTCTTTGAATGCTTTATTCAGAGTGTGTTACCTTACAGTAACCCTGTTTCCTTCTCAGCACTGGAACCAAAACATGTGTCCAGGACTTTTAAGAAAACACTTCGAAGTGTGAGAGATGAGGTTGAGAGAGAGAGAGAGCTAGAGAGAGAGAGAGAGAAGATAGAGGAGAGATATAGAGCGATAGGAGCGAGAGAGTAATAGATTTTTGCTTAGCCCAATGGCAAATGCCTGCTCTGCAAGGATGATTCCCAAGACTGGCGAAGCCTCCTGATACCCCTTCAGAGCGCAACATTGATAGTTTCTTGTCATACACATCCGCACAACACGTCTCTCTGAGACTGCATGAGCATGTTGTGTCCTGAGAAATGAAGAAGAACAGGGTCTTTATTTACCTTTATCAGACAAAGCTGTGTGACATGCTGTCTATATCAAATTGGACAGGACATGTAGGGTTGATACACATCATGATTCATATGTGAATTGAACAATATAGTAAATTAGTATATAGTATATAGTACTTTTGTCAAATAACAATTTTAAAATGTTTAAGCCCTCCAGAATAAAGGCTTTTATCATGAGTATATTTCTCTCTTTTGTAATAAATATAAATTTAAAAAAAGTGTGTATGTTTAAAAATAATGCACACAAAATGTCATTTGGTTTAATCAAAAACACTGGAATGAAACAAGTAGCATTGAACCAATTCTTTCAAAAGCACTGAAACATTGAAAACGAACAAAGTGACTCAATTTCACTGATTCATTGAATTACTGACTCAACTGATTCGTTCAAATCACAGATTCTCGCTGCTGTGGCTTTTGGAGCTATTTTCGTTGGTGTTGCAAAAATAAACAAAGTAAATATTGTGCCTAAAATGTATGTTCTCATTAATTACCTCTCATTTAATAAACTGTTGTAGAAAACAAATGCTTTATCTGTAAATATATATTTACATTATATGAATCTAAGTTATGTGCATTAGTCATTCGTTAATTGATTAAACATTATCAGTTTCATTGTTTTTCATGTTTTTCTTTCAATTGTTTTGCTATTATTAAGCTTATTAAAAAAATAAATGCATGTTACAACTGCAATCATGTAAGTAAACATTCATATTCTTAAGTATACACAGTAAAGTATACACATGTAGTGTGTAGTGTATACTGCACTAAAGAATACACATGTTGCTGCACATTTAAGGGTTATGTTTCACAGTGTAAATTACAGTGCATAATGTCTCATTTCTAATAATCGTCTCCAAGCTAGAACAAGCAGTCAACAGAAGGTGAACTTGGACTGAAGCAAAAAAAAAAATGTACTCCCAGAAAACGAGTGAATAATGGAGAGTGTGATGAATTAATTTTATTGCTCTCCAGGGGAGTCCACACCTCTGCAGGATTGAATTTGCTACAGAAGGGAGACATGTGACTGTAGCATCTTTGGAGAGACCATATTTTTCTCTTGACTGTGAGTATCCTTCTATTCTCCTTTGATTAAAAAAAGATGGAGCTACAATTCCACATAAGACATGCAAGACAACAGCCACGTATATACAAATGAGACAATGCATAGCTATTTTTGAGGTGGCCTTGTCCCCGGGCATGTCTGGCTGTGCAGTTTATATTGTGGAACTATGAACTGTCTTAACCAAATATAATGCTCAGAAGTTGTGAGTAGTCTATTAATGGAGCCCTAATGGCTAAACCATTATAACGATATTGAAGTCCTCACTGTGAAATGCATTGCCAAGGCAAAAAGGGCTTTAGGAACTACGCTGGTCTTCCATTAGCTAATTGAATCTGAATGGTTTTTGATCAGACCCAAAAAGTCTCTGTTTAGCACTCTGACGACAGCAAACAAGAAAAGAGTCTAAACTCTCTTGAGCCTCAGATATACACATGAAAGTTGAATTTGAAAACACCCTAATGGATGATATGCCTTTGTGTTTTTTTAATGTTTGTTGTTCTGTGAATACAGTCATTTCTAATTTTCTAGGGTTTGGAAGCAAAGCTAATGGATCAGTCAGGAATAGTTGAAGAGCTAATGGATCAGTCAGAGTCATAGTGGTTTGAAATGGCTGATGTTAGTATTGTGTGGTGGGACAGCAACCGAAAAACTGGCAAAATTACAGTACATGATTATCCTTTTGTTCCTTTTCTCGTTTCTGAACCTTCTGTTACTCTAAGGCTAGAAAAGACACACATTCAAAGGTAAAGTTGCTCCACTAATTTTATTCTATTCAGACTTTTACAACTGCTTGCGTTCTCTCTGCCTTATTTTTCATTTTGCAATCTTCAACATTGATTTGCCGCCAAAATGGGCCACTGCAGTACATGACAGGGAATTGAAGTGAAATGTCAGTCGCAGTCCTTTAGTCTGTCACCCCTCTCCCATCCTTAATTGGTGAGTGTGACGACCTTTGAGGCTGGGCAAGATCTCAGGATAAACAGTATGTGTGACGTACCCTACTAAAATCAAGTTGTTTCGAGTTGGTGAGTGGAATGCAGTGATTATGGAGAAAGTACGACCATTCATATACAATTTGTCATGTATTTAGAATCAGGCCAAATATAAAGTTAATTACAGGTGAAGTAAGCAATAGTGATGGGAGAAATTAACCTTTTTGAAACTTTGAATCAGTTGAATCAGCAAAAAAGATTCACTATTTCAAAGCTTCGAAACACCAGACACTGGTGACACCTGCAAGTCAAAACTGTGTAAATGCAACAAAAAACTCAAACATGCATTAAAAACACCTTTTGCAATTAACAAATTATCAAATACTATTAAATAAAACCAAATTAATGGTTTGTATAGTATGTATTATTTTATTAATTTGCAGTGCTTGTTTTGTTTGTTTAATAGAGAGCTTAACAGGCGAATAAGAGACTATTAACTACAACTCTTCCTTTTTAATATACAAATGTGTCATTCGGAATGTCTACAAATGATTAAAACTGGTCTGAGATCAGGTAAAAACTATAGACAAAATTATTTGCAGAGGTTTCGAAGCTTCAAGAACGACAAAAGATTTCATTTCAATTAAAGTTAAAGCGGTCCTTCAAAAGCCCCCATTTACAGTATGCACTACAAGAGGAATTGCAAAAATAAAGCATATTTAAAAAAACAACAACTTTTTAAATGCCCCTTACACTCACCACACCTTAGAGATTGTTCTTAACCTTACAACATCTTACTCTTTTATTATTATTTATTAATTTGACATTAATATTTCACTATTTTAATTTGACAGTAAAGAGCTAGCATGTGTAGCTTACCTGTCGAGAAGAAACTCCACAAGTTCGTCGTATCAGTTGAAACCCAAATAACAAGCCCCATATCCCTGTTTGTGAAGCACATCTCACGGTTACCCCGTTTCTGTCTCTCTAATTCAGATTACAACCATGAGGCTTGCACGTCCATAAGCGAGCGGACTGCTTTTCCATGCACTCAGAAATCGCCCACAACCAGTGACTTCAAGTGCACCGTGCAAGCAACTTTTGCTAAGTTTCCGTTTGAACGACATGGTTCGCGGGAACGTGTGCAACGGGTTGGAGACTACTTTCTCTTGGTTGGTGGGTGTGTCCAATGGCGGCCCTCAGCAGCATGTACAGTATATAAACCACAGTATTTAAGAGACAGCTTGCACAATGTAATTAACATAAAAATAAATTTACAAGAGCAAGTATATTTTTTGCACATGTTTATTTACATTAAAGTCAAAATAACTGAAATAATAAGGTCACAAGTATAGATCTGGAACTTCTTTCAGTCTGTCTAAATATAGTATCATTTAGTAATTGCAATGTCTTCGGGTCCATATCCTTTCCTTAGGAAGGTGTTCTAAATACTGATTAATGTAACATAAAAATACTAACGTTATACATATTTATATATTTTGCTATTTTATTGTGGAGTGACACTTTCATAAACATTTCTATACCCCTCTGATTATATAATAAATATTACAATATCAAAGCACAACAACAGAGATCAGCAATAATGATAAGCCTAATGCTCCATAAAAAAGAATGCTCGATCTAGCTCAAACACGTCTCAGAAGATGATTATCCTTCACCCCTGAATGTTGCCTTTTCAAGCCTGAAATAGCGAGGCAAATGTTGGATCCCATATATTAGACCACTATGTGTTTTCGCACAAATCCCTTCACTCTATTGGATGTTCTCTGTTATTCTGGAGCAGGGCATGACTGTACATCGAGCATATTTTTGCAGTATTACACCATATTATACCGATTCATAGAAGCTTCCGAAATTCTTCCAAAGAGCGGCAAAGAATTGCCTTCTCAGCGTGCATAGTTGCAACTCTTGCTCATCCGCACAGGGTGTTTTAATGCACCCCCCGTTTCCATTTAAAAAACGTGTTTGCCCATTTTGGGTTGGGGCATCCCAGCTAAACACCCTCGTGCGCGCCCTGCTCAGGACCACACCGCAAGACTCTCCTAGTGGTTGAGCTAGAAAGACTGAGTGGATCTGCTTAGAACCGCTCTATGATTTGATGGAATCTGAGTGGTTTCAATGATTATTACCGGGCAGTTATGACAAGGTGGAACTGTGTTAAAGAATGTTTTTGTTTTTTTATAATTAAAAATAACTTACAAACCGTCATCTTTAAGGGGTCATGAACTGCCTTACTTTGTACTGTTCTCTGAGGTCCACTTATAATGTTATCCAGATTTTGACATCAAAAAACATAATTTTTTAGAAGTAATTAAGCAATTTTTTTTGTTTTGACCCCCATTATCTGAATGCTCTGTTTGAATAGGTGGAGGATTGTATACTGGGAAGTAAATGCCGACTGCTATGGTTTGGTTTCTGCGTAGACCTGCGTTCGCCTCTCGTTATTTACACATGATAAGGGTGTCCGGCATGACCAATGCATGCGTGAATCGGTGGGCGGGGCTAAACATGCAGCGATGTCAAAGCAGGCATTGATCTTCTTCAGCAGAGGCAGGGTTTAGTCACACTATTACATAAAGTGATATAGTCTTAAAGTGGCACATTCCACAACTTGTCGTTTTTGCATACTAGCTTCAATATAAGGCCCTGTCCACACGAACGCGGTTAAACCGCAGCTTTTTCTATGCGGTTATGCCGTTCGTCCACACGCAAACAAGCCCCATTCGCCTGGAAGGACCGCAGCATTTGGGAAAACCTGCCTATGTTGAAGATTTTTCACAAACCTTCCAGTTGCGACGTGTTTAACCAGAGAGGATTAGACACGAAATCGGAGTTATTTGTCGTGTGACGTCACGGGCTGTTCTTGTTTAGCGGGCCGCCTAATGAGGACTTTTCAGGCTTTCGATTAGCCAAACAATGCTTTTACGGTGAGTGATTAGGCGCGCACAGTTTGGTCTTGGGCATGCGCGGACATGCTCAGCAGGTTGGTTTTAAGACGGGAGAAAGAAAAAACGCTGGTTGGCGGGTACGTAGGTCTGGAAAGAGCGTTGGGAATTAGATATGAGCCACTCTACTGCTGTCTTAAAGTTGGCTTCTGAAACGCTACAAGGTCTGTCATTTTTAGAGTGGAAGTACCGCTGGTACACTCGAGAATCTACACAACACCGTATGCGAGCGCGATACAAGTCTCACTCGTGGTGGCGACCCGGCAAAGCATTCGTAGTATCCGGATCGACGAGAGCTAGTCTCCGCGGCATTGCATACAAAAGGGCCATTCGGTGTTCGAAAGTTCAAAGGTGGTTTAGGGTTGTGATCGCTAGGTTAACAATGCACAAAAATTGGACGTGCATAAGGGGATGCGTGTCCTGCATCAGAATGCGATCACAGGCCACGGATACACTGAGCATCCCTGTAGAATACAATTATTTGTGTCGGGAAGTATATGCCCCTCCGACCCCCCCCGCGCGCTTAACCTTCAAGACAAAAGCAAAAGAGGCGCAGTCAGATCCCTTTATAAAGATTGGACACCACGTCTTAAATATAGGTTACCAATGAAAAGGCTTCTCTCATCCATGTAATTCACCCCACAGGCTTCACCCGTAGATTTTCCTACTCATGTTGATATCGGGATATACAAATCAATGGGGGGGTGTTTGATTTACCCCACGCTTTATGACAAAACATTGAATTCTTACCGATAGCCACTATCCATATAATGAAATCATGGCCACAACCCCGGCCCCCACTGACTTAATTTTAGCCCAATGCATGACATATTCTTCAATCTCTTTTTCGTTTGAAAACAAAGAATCTCAGTTTGACACCTGAGGGTGAGTAAATGATGAACAAATGTTATTTTAGGTTAGCTTTCCGTTTCTAAACTTATATTGATAATTTATTTTTTTGACGACAACTGACACAAACTTGAACGCTTAGCTGAATATGACCATCTGTCTTCTGTTGTCCTGACTGAAACTTCATAATGATCCACTTACACAACTTATTTATTGAACTGAACTGAATCAACATTGAATTTACTTGCTGAACAACAACACTATCTTGATAGAGCTGCACAATTTGTATTTGCCTCATATTTGATGAAGTTTGCATCATTCATTTGGTTCCGGTCCTGTTAATACTGTGAAGCTGCTTTTAAACAATCTCTATTGCAAAGCTCTATATAAATAAAGGTGACTTGAATTGAAGTACTGCCCTATCAAATCATTATCATTTTTCACAAAAATCAGGTTAAATGGAGACACGCAAATGTCTTCAAAGTCTCTCCAGCTAAATTTCTAGGTCTGCATGAATCCGCTCTTTAACAAACTGTGAACTCATACAGCCTCTGCACTGACAGTGTAATTGTGAAAACCTGTTTTTTATTATTTCAGCATTGAAGCTTGAAGACATTAGATTCTCACACTTAGTTTCACAAACATCAGTTGTTTTAAAATCACATTATATATCAACAGCTCCTTGCAGACTGTTTAATAAGAGCTCATGCACTAGTGTTATGATTTCTGTAATGAGAGTGACGACCCTAATCTGACCCTGTCTGTGAACCCTTCATAAGGCAGTAAAGGCTGAGGCCAATTAGGATGGGATCGTTTACAGTAGATGACACCCTTTGAACGAGAAAGTGAGAAAACATGCCCCAATTACCGGCCGGTGATGTCATCACTCGCAGTCAGACACACTTGATTCATACATGATGTGACGGATGAACTGAGAGCCCCAGTGCTTCTGAGAAACATGCAGAGCAAGTTCATAACAGGGAGGAGGCATAAGCTTCATGACACAACACTCATTCACTGGCTTTGACCAATGATTTCCACATTGCATTTCATATATAGATAAGTATTTCCCTTTATTCATTAGCCATCAGTGTAGCCGACTTGTATTTTCTCCAAAGAGGGATTTAGCAAAGGAAGAGAGAGTGAAGGTTAAGCCAAAGGCACACTAGACTCCGTCACCCCCTGAGGTATGCTTATTCGATTAGAGTCACACTGGGATGAAGACTTTAAGAGATAGTTTCTCATGTTTGGCTTTGCCCATACATACTCTCCTGAAACAGGCCTAATGTATCTTCAGGGGCAGATAACCTAGCTGAAATTTCACATTTAAAGCAAAGCGTGTGTCCTTGCTTTTAGATACTTTTCTATTGATTTGTTCTGTTATGTGAACAGCATGTATCTAAGATGGGCTGCCATCTGTGGGTTTAAAAGATGTTTGTATTCAAGGGTGAAACCCACAGAACCCAACCTCACCACGTTCACCTGTTGATCTACAAGGGGATGTTACATAACCCACTGGTATTGTTTTGTCAATTTCTATGGATTTACCAATAGCTAATTCTGCCATGTTATTGTTTGTTTTGTTTAGACCCATTTTATGGGCCTTGGAAATTATTTAAGAAAATTAGTTGATTGAGCAGGCCCACGGGGGCGCTTTTGCAACAGACTGAATTTAACTGCAGAACTTGGGTGCTTAGTGGTTTCAGTGTCGGAGGAAAACACAAACTGAGTGTGATTATTCAATAACAGCTGCCAGTGTCACCATTTGGGGATGAACTTCTAATTTTGCAATTTCTGCAGAACCTTCATTGCTGTGTTACCATGAGAACAATAATAATGCAGAAGCTGTAATTTTTTTTGGTCCTGGAGACCATCAATGTTATGAAACAGTAAACACACACACACACACACACACACACAAGCAAACTGAAGTAGCTTGTATTATGCAGTTCTGTGTTCGAAATCCATTTGTATAATTTGTACTTTAGTTCGGAGCACATACACTTAACAGGTCATTCCATAAAATGTGTGCCTCTTCTATTATGAAAAGTATTTTTTAGAGTTTCAAATGTTCTATCAGACAAAGAATGTCTTGAAAGAAATTGCATAATAATAAATTGCACTGTGCCATTTTTGGCCAAATTTAATATAAGTTGGGATATAGTTATGCCTTTTAAAAAATTACAAGGTTTAACAGTTTTGCCGTTCATTTAGCTATCGCTAGATAATGAAACTACAAGGTGATTATTAGAAAGACAATTTAATGCTGATATTTCTACTAATATCCAGTTTTCAATTATCTGTCATTTGCTGTCCTGGTAACATAGTGGATATTTTAAGATCGCCCCCTACTGACAAAATTAAAATATAAGGTAAAGTGATATAAAAAAAGAGAAGACGCTTCTTGCCTGAGAGGTTACGCTGAAAATATGTACAATTTTACATCAATTTTATTTGTGGGGGCTATGACACATAACCTGGCCTGGGAACACAATTTCAAGTCTATATAGATAGATAGATAGATAGATAGATAGATAGATAGATAGATAGATAGATAGATATACAGACAGACAGACAGACAGACAGACAGACAGACAGACAGGTAGATAGATAGACAGACAGACAGACAGATAGATAGATAACAAATTTTTCGTCCTAGTGGGAAAAGAACACAAACACTCAAAAATAAATAAATATCCTGCATTTATGTATAAAGAAAATAGGTATATGATAACACAGTTAAAGTTAGTATCAGCTTTTCATTGTTTACACATGTTCACAAAGGACGCAGAAGGCACTAATAGTAATGCCTGCTTTGTACACCCTCAGCTCACTATCAAATACAGTAATGCAGTGGCCCCTATAGGTTACCTTCTGCACAACAATTTTGCATATTTCTACGGTCTCAGTTTACAATTGCCATTAAAGTGTTGCTGAGATCCGCTGTTAGTGACTGGTCTCGATTCAATGACTTCTTTCTATTTACGAATGAAAACGCTGAGAAGAGTAGTAAAGGTGGTCCAGAGGGACTGTCCTGTTGCACGTTTTGCAAAATCGTTCATGATTAGAGAAGCAACGAGACGATTGGAGCTTGATTCAGTGCAGAATCAAGTGCTGTCCGTGGTGCTGAACCCCGGATCCGGCGCTGTCCGCTCAACGGTGCTGAACTCACTGAGGCGACCTATTGAATGAAACGCTCCTCTGTTCTCACTCCTCTCCGCACTCAACTTAGTAGCGCTGTCTCAGATGATGCTTTTCTCTCTGCTCTGGCGGCGCGAGCATCTCCAATGTAGATAAACTTATTTTCGCACTGGGGAAACGTAATGATATCGAATCTATTCTCGTTAATTTATATTAACATGACATCAAATGGTTTTCTCAGCGGAGGTGCCGAAGACCAAATGGCGTTATACTGATCCACCTGCAGTATTTGGGAGTTGATTTAAATGCCGCGGATAACTAGATGATCACGAGAAGGAAGTACATTTGTACAGATGTTTTGGATCTTTTTTCCTTCCTTTTCCATATTCTGAGAGGTCACTTAATGATCGGGGAAGGATAACTGCGTTTCTGGATATGTCATTTCAGAAGTGGGCATGATCAGCTTTCATTTGTAAATATTATAGACATTCGGATTATCTGTTCAGTTGGAGTAAGCACATTTTTGCACCAACTCGAATTGGAATGGTTTTTCTGGTCTTACCATCTCGAAGGTGCACTTGCTCGCTTGATTACGATTCCAACAAAGTGGAACCAGACATTTCAACGCGGTAAGTCTAGCACAGCCGCTTATTTAAAATGTATTCGTGCTCATTGCAATACTTCAATACAATAATAATTATGATCATGATAATATTAATTACTTAAAATGCATTTCTCTGTACATTCAAGGCAGGCAGTCTCTACACAGATGCATTCAGCAAGCCAGAGGCAGTCATTTTATTATAGACTAGACGTATTGTCAATACTAAACTATCTTTCAGTGTATAAGAAACTCTTTCTTTGAAGTGCTTTCTTTTGGCAGCTACACTGCTTTTTATTTTTTTTCTAAGTGCAGAATCGTGCCATTTTATGGTTAATTTCTTGTGCTTTCACGAGTGAAGAGGCATTTGGACCGAAGCCCATTACGCACTTGTTAATGACACAGAAACCGTGTCGTTTCTTCAGGGCTCCTGGAGTAGATGAAATTGAGGGCGTAGAAATGTACGGACACGGTCAATGCACACCTATCTGCAGTGCTATGAGGGATTAGAAGGTGGAGACCTGTTGTCTTTGGTAAATAGATATCCTGGCTAACTTTGTTGAGCACTGTTTATGATGCCTGTGATTATCTGGGGTTTTGTTTGTGTTGATTTACCGACTTTGTTCTTCGGGGATTGTTTTCCCATACACACGCCTTTCTTTTGAAGCAATATCCTCACCACCTCCTGATCCAGAGCTTAATAATACCAGAGCCAACACATACTGTAGGAGGAAAACACACCTCGTTTATATGAACTGACTCTTCATCAGTCTGCGTATCTTCGGTGCATTCTGTATGGGAACAAATGGCAGATCTTTAACAGAGATTAATCAGTATGGGAGACAGGGGAGTGCTGTAACATTGGGTGAGTTTTAACACCATCAGCTTAACCAATTAGAAATGAGCTACACGAATGAAATCACTAACATACATGATCACCATCCTCATGAGAAGACAATAGCAAGGAAAAAATAGTTAGAAAGCAAAATATCTTGTCTGGTTTACAAATTGTTGTAACCCTGAACCAGCTCATTTAGATTATTTAATTTAATATACAACATGTCTATTTTGCTTTCTACATGTTTATATCGCGACTGACCACATGTTTGACCATATATATACACACACATACATACATACATACATGCATGCATACTGATCTTTAAGAAATGTTCATATTTTATATTTGTAAATAAAAGTATTTTGTATAAAAAGTATTTATATCTGTAAAGCTAAATTTCTTTCTAGCATTCCAATATTGTTATGTTAAAGTAATTAATATGCTTAACATTTGCGATATAAATGCGTATGACTAAAAGTAAATTTGACTACCACAACAAATTCATACAGAACTTTTAAAACTCACACCAGTAGCGTGAGTATGACACTTGTTTATACAGTTCACTGTAGGTTTGTCATATATTTCTAAACTACTCTAACAAACAAATATAGAATAAACACATTTTTACAACACTCCCCATTCATCCCTATACATGGTTACTTCTCTCAGCAAAGTGTACTTTGATCATTAAAATATAGTGTGAGGATCTTTTTATTAGTTAAGATAAAGAAAATGCATGTCCAGTTATTAAGCTACGGGTTGTTTACATTTCTTTCAGTGTCATATTTGCAGCATGGAGACTTACAACTTAAAGGACCTGAGACACTCTCCTTGAATGCGTCAGATTGCCGCGGCGAAGGATGGGCCCTTTTTTCCCGGCGATTTGCGTCGTGCTGCTCGCCCTGAACGCCGCTGTCTCGCTGGCCTCTGTCGGCCCTGAGGACTATCCCACCGTGGATGAGGCCGAGAGAACTGCCAACAATGACAACATTTTCGATGACTACCGAGGGAAAGGTTGCGTGGATGACAGTGGCTTTGTGTACACGCTCGGGGAACGCTTCTTCCCGGGCCACTCGAACTGCCCGTGCGTGTGCACGGAGGACGGACCTGTCTGTGACCAACCCGAGTGCCCTAAAATACACCCCAAGTGTACCAAGGTGGAACACAACGGGTGTTGCCCCAAATGCAAGGAGGTCAAAAACTTTTGTGAATACAGAGGGAAGACTTATAAAATCCTGGAGGAGTTCAAGGTAGGATCACGCTGCCTCCCAATTACCAGAATAATTACGTCTATGCAAGAATATGAGGCTGTTTTAAGAATTTAGCATTGCATTGTGTATCCCACATGCCTGTGGTTAATTATTAGGTGTGTCTTGCACTCCAACTGAAACTTCAACCATATACAGTGGAGAATCATAGGGATATAAAACGTCTAAAGGGAATAAGCCTTCAATTATTCTCAAATTGTGGATGGATTGTACTTTACACTGTTTGAATTTAATAATCAAGCCAGCAAGTTAAACAAATCGGCCTCAAGACAGCATACATGACAACATCTTTCAAATTCTCGCATCATATGTCAAAATCATGAGTGAGATAGATAGCTTTCAAGACGACATATACACTATTGCACCAATATGTCCACAAATATATGCAAGAAAATGAGGCTGTTTTATTCGTTTATGTGGGTGGGTCCCTGCATGAGTGGCGTATGGGATATTGTGGGATAGTTTTGTGCTTGTTTTACTTTTAGAGGCTCATCATGATAAGCCCTATCCATCACTATCAACTGTAATTTGATTAGAGCTGTCCTACAGAAACAATCTACTTGACAAAGCAATCCATTTAAAACTAGTGTGCTTTTTCTCATGATTTTAGATTCAAGTTATTTATATTGATCGGAGGAAGAAAGCAAACCCATCAATCATACAACAAAGCACTGAAGCATTCTTAAAAAGACCCATCAGCCATAGATACATGAATATTGTACTGCATGATGAACCATTCGGCCAACTTGAGATTCATAAGACGTTGGACTGACAAATAAATTAGTTATTTGGTATTTCATGACTGTTTTTTCAGACCTAACATGTTGTGAACTCTTTGGTGTTATGCCTCATATCAGAAGAGCACATATTTAACATTAAGTAGTCCATTAAGCAGTTGCAAATACTAGATATTTATCTCATAATATGTAATGTACTGTATATAAAACATAACTAACATCAACAGGACCCTTGTTTACTTTGGTCCATTTCCACTGGTAAATTAAATTAAATTAAATTAAATTAATGCATTTAGCAGACGCTTTTATCCAAAGTGACTTACAGTGCATTCAGGCTATACATTTTTTATCAGTATTTGTGTCCCCTGGGAATTGAACCCATGAGCTTTGCGCTGCTAACGCAATGCTCTACCACTAAGCCACAGGAACATTGTAGGGTTGGTAGGGTTGCAAAAGACTCTCAGAACTATTCATTCTCTAAACACACGTAATGAGTTTAAGGTACAATGTCAGAGAATTGATTCTGCAACAGCAGGAAAGCGATTGATGAGATAACAACAGTAAAAATGTTTTACTTTCACCCACAAAGCTCATTTCCAGGATTAACGTGGGCTGTTTCAGCAAGTGCAAACTCTAATATAAGTTTTAGGTATCAACAAAGGGCAAAGCAATAAATCATCAAACACAAAATTAGTCTTTGGACTCCACCTCACAAGTGCGGAGTGGGGAGGATTGTTTCCTGCACTTGTTAGCACCATTTACGGATTTCATCTCTCTTGAGAACTTGAATTCTGTACCCTTTGGGATTTTCAGATTTTGTCACAGTAATTTAAATCTTAATATAAATATTCATGTTTAAAATCATATTAATGTAATACATTGTGACATTAATATTTTATTAATATATATCTTTTTTTAATTAATAACTGAATAATTTTTTGTATTAAAAATGCTATATTTTGTCGTAAAGATTGATGATTGATTTTCAAAAAGATTACTTAGGAAGACCATAGGAAATGTTCTTTGATGTTTCTGATATGTTATACTTCACTGGCCACATTGGTAATTATGTATTTAATCTTAACTGTAATGCTTTGGATCTTTTTCACGGCTTTGCACGGCATGTATCTTGAATCTTCTCTCTCCAGAGAACAAGATATCATTAGCATTCATCTCATCCTTACATCTGATTCATTAAGTGTAATCTTGAGATCATGTAAATTCAGGCCTTTTTAGGCAACCTGTCTCCCGACATTAAATGTATTGCAAAGATTATTATCTTAAATTATATTACCAGAAGA
The DNA here is from genome assembly GCA_018155175.1 of Sinocyclocheilus anophthalmus. NCBI lineage: Eukaryota > Metazoa > Chordata > Actinopteri > Cypriniformes > Cyprinidae > Sinocyclocheilus > Sinocyclocheilus anophthalmus. The sequence continues at coordinate 149,793 of JADLZN010003894.1, read as the reverse complement.
TCAAAACCAGAACAATGTTTAATATCAGGATTATAGTGGGGTGGAAAGTCTATGTAATTCACTCTCATCACTCTCTGGGTGATGAATTTCCCATCCGGCAACATCTGCTATATTATCACTCACCAGTTCTGTTGTATCAACATGGGGCTGGCCAGCTTCAGAGCTGCTTTTTGACAAAATCAGCATTTTATCGCAGTACACAGTGTTTTCTTTGAGGTGTCAAGCTATATTCAGCTCCACATTCATTGGCCATGTCTCTCAGTAAACAAAGACTCAGTATTTAAGCTGGCACTTCACTTAGACCAACATCTAAGGAAACTTTTTGTGACTAACAAGAAGGTTAAATGACATAATTGGCATTAGGGAAAGAATGCCAAAGTCAAGCAGTTTCTTTTTAATTAGGGTCTCAGAGACTTTTAAATCAAATCCATCTTTGTTAGGTGCCCGATTAGCCGACTAACGCATGTTTCAGCTAGACATATTTGCCCACGTAAGTCTGTTGATAAAAAGATCAGGTCCATCAATACAGCATGTTCTCCCCAACCTTGAGTGGAAGGACAACTTATGATCTTTTATTACCTCTAAAACGGTTTATCTGGCTCTATTGATTACCTCCTGTCAAAATAGACCCTGGTTGAAAAGCCATAAACAAAGCCAAGCAAATCTTAACTAGCAGAAATCCCTTTTTGATCAGTTTTCCGCTCTGAATTTGACGTGCGCATTAAGCTAACGAGGCATCATCGCTCAATAGTGTCCAGTGAGATCTCTTTGAATTAAAAAGCAACTACTGAGGTCCAGCTGCGAATGGGAATCAAAGAGCATCACGGCGCTTGATAGCTGATCCAATTAAGAGAAGCTGACAGGGTAACCTTTGGTGTGGGCTACATTGGCATTTCCTCAGCCGTTCTTTAGCGGGGACTGTATTTACTTGGCTAGGCAGGAGTGGGAGAAGCCCCACAGAGATATGAATCTTACACGTGGAGAAGGCTTTTCACTGTAGAATGAGGCAGACCAATCAGTCAGCAGAGCCTTTTTTTGTTTCTAATTGCTGCAAATGACAGCCGAGTGATGGATTTTGAAGTGAAAGACTTGAAGTGCATTATCAAAGTTATGCATGCTGAACCATGTGTAACCCAGCTTGACCCGGACAGTTATGTGGCTTTTTAAATGTCACGATTTCAAGACTGAGGGTGATTGAAAAAGCTACAGGATTTATACCAACACAACAGAGTTCTAAACCACGGCAATAGCTCTACCAATACATGTCTTGATTTTTACAATGTTCCAATGAAAGTTCAGGAAGAGCATGTTCGTATAATCCTGTCAATCGAAACCTTGAGAGAATAAACTATAATGGCCAATTACTTCACTGCTCTGGTCCTGCACCTTTTCTCTCTGTGCTTTCTGGAGTAACGGTGTATTAGGATGCCAAACCAGCTCTTTTAGATCATATTAAATGGAATTTGTGAAATATTTTAATGATTTAATAAATGTAATTTTTTTGTACAAAAACATGCAAGCACAGTGGTTAGAAAAAGTATTTGGACATTTATGCATCACTTAAAAGTGTATATCATTGGAATAGATCATTAAAAAAATAAAAATTAAATAAAAAAATACACAAGCAAGCACAAGTGCATACATATACACACATTATGGTTCAAAAATGCAGGGTCAGTAAGATTTTTTTTTTTAAACAAATGACACTTTTATTGCTCAGGGAGTATTCTATACCGTAAATACATTTAGGGCCAGTTGCATAAACATAACCTATATTAGATATGGTTTAAGTACTAGTTTAGCTAGCCAAGAGGTAATCAGTCTTCCTTTTTGGATTAAAATTAGATCAATCTACCTTTTTGTCACTGACTTTAAAATGGTATGACCAGTCTTGAAGAAAATAAATTAGATTTTTTAAGACTAGTCTAAGCAGTTTATGCAACCAGCATTCCTTACAAAAAGCTCTATATTTCACAATAATGCTGTTCTTTAAAAATGTCCTGGAAAAGCATCCTGAAAATTACGGTTTACAAAAAAATATTAAGCAGCACAGCTGTTTTCTACATTGATAATAATATAAAGGTTCTGAGAACCAATCAGATTATGATGATTTCTGAAGGATCATAATGACTGAAGTAATGGCTGCTGAAAATCCAGCTTTGACCTCATAGGAATACATTCCAATTATTACGTTTTACGTATTTTTGATAAATGCAGCCTCTGTGAGCATAAGATAATATATATTTTTTAAATCTTACCAACCCCAAACTTTTGAACAGTAGTGGGACCAGTTGGTTAATAATTGCATAAAATTTAGTTAGTTCTGAAAAAAATTGTTTACAGATACTACTTGGTTTATAGTTTAATGTAAAGAAACTGTAAGTGTCCAAATACATTTAGGGGCCACTTTACACAAGAACAACATATATTGTACTATGAGTGTAAGAACATATAAAACATATGGTTAAGTGGTAAATTTAGCTGATTTTAGGGGGCAGTGGGATTGGGGTTCTGGAAGGGGGGGTAGTGGTTCCTTTTCTGCTGTTGTGTTATATTCCCTAAGAGCTCTGAAACTTACCCTTAGTAGGTGTTTCACCTACAGGGTTCCCCAGCAGCCATGGAAGGGAGCCACTTCACCACCGCACCCCCAGCCACTGCTCAGCTACAAGCAAGAGGCCGGAGCTATAGGGCGAGTTCAGATCCCAGGCAGAAAGACTAGGGCCGGGATATGAGCTCTGAACTATCCCGTCTGTGCGCCTGGGATCACCAGAGAGGGGGATACCTTTGAGAGAGGGTGAGAAAATTAAGATTTTGAGGAAATGGCTTATAGATAATAAAATACACAAAATAAAATTAGACATTTCATAAGGTCTTATATCTGGGCACCTTCATTGGATTTTTCAAGCATTCAGAGAAAACATTGTTTTGTAAATGAATCAGATAACACTCTTATCCTCAAGGCTAGAGTGTTCAGCAAAAGAACACCTCAGAAAAGGCAGTGGCATTTTTCATGCTGAATATTCAATGAGGAATTGTCAATTTAAATTCCGTCAAATACAAGGCAGTGTTTATCACTGTCGAGAGGCTGCAAATTTATTAAAATAAATATGTAGAATAATCGGTTTAGTATGGAAGCTTGTTTCAGCCACAGGACAGAAGAATGAAAAAGGTAATTGGTCATTTAAAAGAGTTTTTTTTTAATCTTGCAATTCTGACTTTTTTTTCTCAGAATTCTGAGTTTACATCTTGCAATTCTGTGTTATGTCTCACCATTCTCCACTTTTTGTTTTCAGAATTGCAAAGAAACAAAGTACGAATTGTGAGATATGAATTCAGAATTGCAACAAAAAGTCAGAATTGTGAGATAAAAAGTCATAATTACCATTTTTATTTATTTATTCTGTGGCAGAAACTTCTATAGTTTATTGCTTAGAAATGTTTCAACTAACATGTATCCCTCTTTTTCTCTCTCACATGCACATACATACACACAAAGTAAGTTTCCCTCTCATCTGCATATGCTACAGTGAGCAGTAATTAGTGACTGTACTCGCAAACTCTGACACCTGTAAGAGGAAATAGCTATAAAAAGCACCTGAAATGAATTGCTTAAATTGATTTTCCGATCCAACTGCCTGAGGAACAGCATGGTTTTAATTTAAAACACTGATTAAAAGCTAAGAAATAGGCCGGCAGAAACTGGAACTATGAAATGGTTTCAGTAAGTTTAATATCATATTCCAATGGCTTCAAATTGAAATCAGTGGTCACTTCAGTATCTTCCTTTTCCCACCATCCTCTCTGTCTTGTATTCCCTGATCCTGGTGTTGTTTTAACATAGCTAAAACATGCTTTGCAACCCACCGTGATCTTTAACATTTTCTTAAAGCATTTCGCATGAGCCTTTTAGTCACCCCTACACTCTTAAAAATAAAGGTGCTTCAAAAGGTTCTTCAAGCGATGCCATAGAAGAACCATTTTTGGTTCCACAAAGAACCATTCAGTCAAAGGTTCTTTAAAGAACCATCTCTTTCTTACCTTTTTATAATCTGAAGAACCTTTTTTCTGCCACAAAGAACCTTTTGTGAAACATTAAAGGTTCTTTATGGAACCATTTAGACAAAAAGGTTCTTCTATGGCATCGTGAAGCACCTTTTATTATTTTAGTGTATGTCTGGAACTACATTTCCCAGAATGCTGTCAGAACGATGCAGCTCAGCATCTGTGCTTAAACTCATCAGTAAGATTTAAAAAGAAAGAAAGAAAGAAAGAAAAAGAAAGAAAGAAAGAAAGAAATTAATACTTTTATTCAACAGGGACGCAATAAATTGTTCAAACGTTACCTTAAAAATATATACAATGGTACAGGATTTCAAATAAATGCTGTTCTTTTGAACTTTCTATTAATCAAAGAATCCTGGAAAAAATGTATCACAGTTTCCACAAAAATATTAAGCACATGACTGTTGTCAGTTGTTTCTTGAGCACCAAATCAGCATTTTAGAATGATTTCTGAAGGATCATGTGACACTGAAGACTGGAGTAATGGCTGCTGAAAAGCTCTTGAATCTTGGCTGATTCTGAAACAGTGCAGGCCCAGGCTGAAGAAGTCATTGTCCGCTGAAGTAGAAAAGAGTATGCTTCCTCATTCTCTGCAGCGTGACGAGATAAAACCATCAGTGTTAAACTGATTCATACAGCATTGATGAATCTAAATGTAACTGGTCAGGTGTAAAATGAGCTAACTCGTCCTAATACTAGAGGCATTTCCTCAGAAATGAAATCTTTTCAATCACATGAGCCATGAAGTAATCAATGTAATCGAACAACAGACAAATGTCACAGACATCCTTTTACACGTGTAACCCTGTGCAGTTACAGAATATTGTGCTCATACAGTCATCTGCCTATCAATAAATGTTCAGACTGAGATCGCTACCTGCAGAATGCCAAATGCATCATTCAACACTCTCTCTACACCAGTAGCAACTGCTTTAAGACTACATGGGAAGCATGACATCTCATATATCTTTTTCCAATAAGTGAACTACTCTATGTATATATATACACACACACCCACAGTATATATTAGACTGATGCATGTAGCAATGTTATAATCGCTAGAACAGGGTTCTCATCACCATGAGAAGGATATGCTTGCTTTGTAAGAGATAAGAAGTAAAGTAAATGAAACCACTATTGGTCACACATCAAAACGAATCGCCAGTTGCCTTGGAAGCAGTACAAACATGCTCTCTGAAGTGAAGTGAACTGAAACATTTTGAATAATTAGTGCTAAAACAATGAGTCAGTGATCTATCTGAGAATAAATGGAGCCATTAGAAACGAAAATAATAATTAATAATATTAATAATAAAAACAATAATAATAATAGTATTCTCACACACACACACTTTAAAATGTTTTTGAATGAAAAAGCATTATTTGTGGATAATTCACTCAAAAACTGAGGTGCATAAGTCAAGGCTAATGATCAATCAGTTCCAAGAATAAACACAAAACCTGTGCAAAATAAAGAAAATTTTAAATTTTTGTAGAATACAGGAAATTACTGGGAATACCATGCACAAGTGTAACAAGGAGTGTGCGGGGGGGGGGGGGGGGGGGGGAGGGGGGGGGATCCACAAAAAAGTGGATGATCAAAACTTTGTTGGGAAGTTGTTATACCCTGTGTGAGACATGTCAGTAAGTTTTAGTCCAATGCAATTCTATTATAGGCATTATATACAATAGCTACTCAACACTATACACAAAAGTAATAATTTATTTTGAATGTTGTATTTAAGATAGACTTTTTTGTGTTTAGTGCATTTGAAATCCTTTTGAAGAAACAACTTAAACCAGTCTGATCCTGGTCTGGTTTGCTGGTTTTTGAGAGATTTTTTGTGTCAGCTTATCAGCTTAAGAAACCTACATCTAGCAGGTACACCAGCTTGTCCTGGCTTTGAAGCCAGCTAAGACCAGCAAGCTTTCTTATTCTGGTTAAGCAGTATTTTTCAGCAGGTAAATGGTACTCCTTTCATGAAATGACTATGGATTTTCCTTTCAGTTGTTTTGCTTACATTTTTGTTGGAACCATGTTGCAGAATAATATATAATACTATAAGTAGATAGTTCTGGGAAAAGTAAAGCCTTTACAATTGGAGTGATTCCAGGCCTAGCTACACAAAGAGTCTTTTCAGTATTTTTTGTGACCCTCTTGTCCTGTACTGAATGAATGCAATGAATACTATGTAAGGATGGTTTTTCAGTAGTACTGCATGTACACTTTGAATCTCATAATACCCATTTAAGACTTTGCTCAAGTGCCCTTATCACAGTAAAAGGTTCAAGTTCATTGTCAGTTTTTGAGCTGTTAATCTCAGCATTCTCTTCAGAACTGTACAAGCTATGAAAACAAGATGCTCATACCCACTGCTGTCCATTGTATCCTTTTTTTTGTTTGTTTTGTTTTGCCTTGTGTTGGCTCTACGAGGAGTTTGGCACAATTACAAATGATTTGTACGGGCAAGTTCACAAGCTCCTGTCCCAATGGACCGGATGCTGTTATCAATGGAGAACAGAGGATTATTAGTGTCTGTGTCACTTACACAGTGTGCAGAGACCAAAGGGCATGACCGCTGCGAGGACAGGGGTCCTGATCTCTTGTCTGTCCTCGAGACCTTCAGCCATGATCCACGCTGGCATTTACATGAGCCAGTGTCACCTCTGTGAATACAAGAAATTCATGAATGAAACACTAGAGTGCTACAATATAATATATCACAATGTGCAATAATATATTGTAAAATGTAATTTATTTCTGTGTTGGCATAGCTGACTTTTCCACAGCCATTACTCCAGTCTTCAGGTGTCACATGATGCTGAAGAAATATTTCTTATTATTATCAGTGTTAAAAACTGTTGTGCTGCCTAATATTTTTGCGAAAAGTGATATTTTTTTCCAGGATTCTTTGATGAATAGAAAGTTCAAAACAACATTTATTTGAAAATATAATTTGTTTTGCATTGTTTGTAACAATGTAAAAAATCTAACCAAATGCTTGCAAATCCCGTGTTTAGTTCCTGCTCACAAGCGCTTGCTGAATCATCCCAGTACTTTGTAAACACGACTTGGTTTCCAGGCAGACTGATGAAAAAAACATGTTTCTGCCTACTCCCAGAGGTTGTGTAAAGTCAGCCAATCATATAAGAGCTTAAAGTCAGCGCTAAAAAGTGCTTTACAGTTCTGTGTGCAATATATATCAGATAAGCAGACTATGGCATAGGCATATATATCCTATTTATCAGAATTGTCTGTTTTTAACTACTGAAATTAGTACTAAAATTATTACTGAATAAATTATATATGTTTTATGTTATACAAAAACATATACAGTATATGCTGTTTGCATAAATTTTCAATCCCCATGCTGCATAATTTCTACATTTGCATAGATGGGAAACAATTGCCATAACGATGACAAAGTTGCCTCACAATTGGCCTCTACCTGTGAATCATTAAAATAACTTCCACACTCTCTGGAGAGGAACCCCACAGTTAAGGAACCATTATTCTAAAGGACTGCTATGAAAATAAAGACTTAAGAATATTTCAAAAATACTACTGTGGAAGTTGAAATACGTGCAAAATTTGAATAAAATTATGCAATATAATATCCGAGAGTTTGGATGTCCCAGTGGACATTGCTGGTTCAATTATCAGGATGTGGAAGATACAGTACATCAAACCACCTAGACACTTCCTTGAAAAGGTCGTATCTCAAAACTCTCTGTGCGAACATAAAGGAGACCGGTGAGAGAAACCAGAGAGAGCATATCGATCACTTTGAAGAGGCTGCAGAGTTCAGGAGATGAGAATGGAGGAAAGGTGCATTAGTCAACAAAAATCGGCACAACACTGGTGTACACTGTGGCATGTGGCACAGTTTATGGATGTATAAAGAATAGTTCACCCACAAAAATTACATTTTCTTAACATTTACCCTCAGGCCATCTAAGATGTAGATGAGTTTGTTTCTTCATCAGAACAGAAATTTAGCATTTCATCACTTGCTCACCAATGGATCCTCTTGAAGTGAATGGGTGCCGTCAGAATGAGAGTCCAAACAGCTGATAAAAACATTACAATAATCCATAAGTAATCCATATGACTCTAATCAATCAATCAATGTCTTATTAAGAGCTGCGTGTTTGTAAGAAACAAATCCATCATGGGTGAACTATTCCTTTAACTGACAGTAATGCTAGCACACTTTTTTTGTGTGGTAAGATTTCAGCCAAATTTCAAAACTATTTGGGAAATGCAAATTTAACACTGCCCACCACCAAACATTATCATATCAACTGTGAAGTAGCATCGTTTGACTCAACAGCCAAAAAGAATAGACTAAAAACATACCTGAACTGTGTGGGAAGCTGGTACCTACTTACTCCAAAATAATTCAAGCTGGCACTGCTGCAAAAGATGCCTCTGCAGAATATTAAAATCTGTGGAATGTTAAAGTAATACATGTAGAGTTTTTGAAATTATCACAGAAAACCCAATTTCAGTGTAGGATTTGCAGTTCTGCAAGAGAGAACCGGTTAAGGGTCTAAATATTTTTACAAGGCACAGTAGGCTATATGGGTTTAAAACTTTATATTTCATGGCCTTTTGGGGTACATGTAATATTCAGCAGGTGGAATAGTGTATTTTATTAGAGACATCCAATGTAGGACTAATCACATATTAATCTGAGCTATCTTCACTGACAAGTATGCCCTGAACAGGATGGTCTCAACTCACATCTGTTGTTGTTCACTGGTTAGATACTGTCTGATTGAATTATTTATGATTAGTCATTATAAATTGATCTCACAAATGTAAAGTCATGCAATACCTAAGAAATCTTAATGCATGCTAAAATCCCACTAATTATTGCAAACAAAATGGTTAGTTATTTCTAAAAAGAAAAAAGGGCCATTAAAGTCAGTATGTAATGTTTTTGCAACCATTTTTAAACCTGGTTTTAAAACTGGAAGAACGATTAAATTTAGAGCAGAATATACTTTTATTCAGCCAGGGTGCATTAAATTGATCAAAAGTGAAAGACATTCTAATGTTACAAAATATTTCTATTTCAAAACAATGCTGTTCTTTTGAACTTTCTATTCATCAAAGGATCCAGAAAAATATTTAGCAGCACAACTGTTTTCAGCATTGAGAGATTTCTTGAGCATTGAATCTGAAGAGCACGTTGATGTTAAAGACTGAAGTATGGTGCTGAAACTTCAGCTTTGCAGGAGTAAATTACCTTTTAAAATTTAAATTGTAATATTTCACAAAATTACGTTTTTAACTGTATTTTTGATCAAATAAATAGCAGAAGAGAGTAATTGAGGCATCTTTACACAGCCAAATTCAGGCTACTCTGTGCCTGCTCAAAATTCTGTGTAAAGACGCAATGCTGAATAAAATCCTGACTAAATTATGCCTGCTCTATTCACCTCAGTCCCTAGAATCAAAGTACTGTATAAAGGTGCAATTTCTGTGTAAATGCATTTATGCCACCTCTGAGCAGCATTAAACAGTATGTGTAAAGACACCTAAATGCCTCTTCAGAAGCGCTTCTGTGCCACCTTTGCAGTGTAAATGTGGCATAACAGAGTTCTTATATCATAGAGATTTCTTCAAAAAGCATAAAAATTCGTTTAACACTTCTAACGAAGCCCATATTTATAATACATTAGAAGGTAGTCCTTAAGGCATTATAATGACGCTAATGCATTAAACCCTTGTTTAATATATATACTATTTACGTATTTGTCATTTAGCTTTTTAAAGTATGATGATGGATAATAACACATAACACGTTGCATCCAATTTACAATGGATATATTTCTCATAGTTTTATAAATGTTTATAAGTCTCATATCTTGCTCATATTTTTCTAATGCACTACTTATGCTACCGTCAAAGACCAGTAATAATAATAATAATATAATTTTTTCTCAAACAGCCATAAGATCAAATATCAGATCAGATGAATGTGTAATAACACATTTGCTTTGAACTATTTTTATTATAATATCAATTTGATTATTTTGATAGTACCCTTTAAACAGCTGTTGATAAGCGACTCTGCAACTACATATCAACTAGCGGTCATTAGAGTATTAGTATGTCTGCTACTGTAAATATTTGCTAACATTTTATTTTGATGGTCAACCAACAGATAAACTGACTTTAAGTGTCTTAGTACGTCAACTTATTCTACCATACTGGATTATACCATTCTTGAGCATACTAATACTCAAATGAAAGTTAATTGGCATGTAGTTGCAAAGTTGCTTATAGTCGATTGATTAAGGGGACCATCAAAATAAAATGTAACCATATAAAACATTGCATTTTTTTCACATGGTAGATTTAATATGGTGTTCATGTGTGTTATAAATAATCATACTCTTAAACTTATAACCACAAATACGTAAGTATTATGATGTATTATAACTGTTGTTATGATTATTCATGAGTTGATATAACATATTATAAGTTTTTTTATAATGCATTATGCATTCATTATAATGCCTTAAGAATACCCTTATAACGTATTATAAATACGGGCTTCATAGAAAGTGTTACCAAAAGTTCTTACCGACCCCAAACTTTTGAACGGTAGTGTATAAAGTAGCCAGAAGGTTGGAGGGGTGAGTTGAAAAGGGAGACATAGAGCAGGTACTTTCATTCAGTGTTTTTATTTGAAATAACATGCATTTGTATACATAAAAATAGGGTCAGTTTGAATTTCATGTTGACTTTAACTGTGATGTCTTACCTGTAACAGTCTCTCACCGTATCGTATTTCTCTGTCTCCCTAGCCTTCGCCCTGCGAATGGTGCCGCTGCGAGCCAAATAACGAGGTGCATTGTGTGGTCGCTGACTGTGCAGTACCGGAGTGCGTCAACCCCGTGTACGAGCCAGAACAGTGCTGCCCCATCTGTAAAAACGGTAAGAACGGCCTATTTCCTATTATAGGTTTATGGAGAAGACGAAAATACCTGCAAGGTGTACTTTAGAGAATTCCTTAGAGGACTCTCTCCACAATCCCAAAGGAAAGTGAATTGTTCCGCTGACTGGCATGTATCAGGGTTCAAGAAATAGTAGTGAGGTGGATGTGACAGTGTGATATAAACAGACAGCTCTATGCACAGGTATTTTAAAACCCACTCAAACTTTCTATTAGATTTCAGTATCACCAGCTAGCGAGTTCTGATTACCAATCCTCTGCTCAATTACAGGGAAAATTTGGTTCAGATAAACAGTGTCCCATTGATTAAGACCATGCTAAGAAGGATTAATTGGCCAATGAGGACTCCTCTATCTCCTGTGTCTTGATGCACTAGTCAGCAAGGCCCGATTCCAAAATTACAATTATTGGATTCCAATGGCTCACTGGATGGCCAAGGCCAAGAGATATCCCTGAGTCAGTCCGATACAGAGGCACAAACACACAAAGTGTAAGCTCAGTGAATCAGTGGGATAAATAAAATGTTGATCGGCACAATGCCTATTGGCCAAACAACCTGTAGAAGACACATATTTAACCATTGTTTGTGCTGAAAAAATCCTTTACTTAATTTGGTGTACCAGGTCAAAAATGACCAGCCTTTTAAAACTTATTTCTAAATCTCTCATTATGCTATTTCATCGCCAGATCTTGGATTCAATCTTTCTGTCAACTTTTCTTTCGGTTAGAACAGGTTTTGTATTGGAACTGAATGTAGGCCTCACTGATCTGAGCTTATGTACCTCAGTTTTTGAGGGAAAAAAAACATTATTTTTGGATAATTTTGGCAGTATTCACTCAAAAACTGAACATAATGACAACTTCATAAGCAATTTTTTGTAGGTCGTGGGAACATCACAAATCTAATAAGTTGCAGAATACCAAAAAAAATACCATAACATGAGGGCTAAATCAACAAACTAAAATAATAATAATAATAATACCTGGAAGTACCGAAATACCAACATTTGTGAATTTGTAAATGTGAAAATGTCAACATTATTTTTCTACACTGATATAATAGAAAATATTGTCTTTAATTAAGTGTTGGTTTTGAAAGAACATCTGATTTTACATAAGAAAACTTTAGAGGCATAAAAATATATGAGAGTATCAGACAGCTATAGTTGATAATAATAGATTTTAATAAGATAAAACTACATCAAGTTTACAAAGTCTTCAGTTTTAAAGAAATCTTGCCACTTTTTAGAGCGCCTCTGGAGACATGTTTGAAAATAGATTTGTAAAGAAAAATCATATCTAATCTTCTAAGTGCAACTTTAAAATCTATGAAATTCCCTCCTTTTTCCCTTCTGGCACACATTGACCTATATTCTCCAGGATCCACATTAAAATCATAAGTGTGGTGTAAGGTATAGTTGCTAAATAGAGACCGGCTGTGACTTTCTGCTTTACTAGCGCAGAAAGACAGCCAGAGATACGCACACACGGATACACAAACCTCGCCTACAGCCTGGAAGAGAACTAATCCAGGCAGACAGGGCACGGTGACGAGCTTGTGGTGCTGGCATTTTATGGAGGCCGTGGTGGAGCCCGTCCCCTGGAGGAAATAACTAAGTCTGCTTCCAAGATCTTTAAAGGGGTCATATCAGGAGGATTCTAATTGTACTTGATACTTTTTAGATAAAAGTGTTCAATGTATTAAATATATATACATTTGTATATAACTTCTGCCCCAGTACTGTATTTACGTAATGCATATTGGCCACATACTACAGGAAGCTGAGATGAAATAACAGGAAAAGGAATTTAGTAAATTGTAAATCAAAGAAATATAAAAGTAATGCATTCTGGAAAAGAAGTATTTTTGCACTCTGATCCAAAAAAAATTCATTAAAAGTTTAAAAAATTCATTTATTCAGCAGGGATGCATTAAATATTAGAATGATTTCTGAAGGATCAAGTGACACTTAAGACTGGAATAATAGCTGTTGCAAACTCAGCTTTGCACATTAAACAAGGAAAACAGGTATATTAAACTGTAAAAAAAAATAACTCACAATATTGTTATTTTTACTGTTTTTTTGATCAAATAAATAAATGCAGCCTTAGTGAGCATAAGAGACTTAAAAAAAAAAAAAATTTTATTTACCAACCCCAAACCTTTGAATGGTAATGTATATCAAATACAAACATTGGCAAATTTTCAAGTTAGAAATTACAGTTCTTTTAAATGAATTTCTTTTTAAATGTACCTGTTTGCTACCTCAATATAATAAAATTCAATGCAATTAAAAAGCATTTTCAATTAAATTCTGGATGGCACAACAACTACTATTTAATTTTAAGGGTCACAAAAACTAATTTCTGACTGCTTTTGGCACAAACAACTTTACTAATTGTTTTAAGTGGGCCTCAGGGAGAAAAATGTAATAAGAATAGCAATAACAAAATAGATATGAGCACTTTAAAGTAAAACTTTTCAGAGTATTTGCACCATAATGTTTATGACTGTCCTCAAAATTCATAAGAGAATTTTCTATTCCTGTTAATTTTATCAAGGCTTTGGTTTGAAATGACATCATAAAGAGAATATATTATCTAAGAACTCGCTTGGCTATATTTGGTTGCAATTGTAGGAGGAAGAATATAATTAGTTTGAGAGACTTTATCTCAGTTCAATCAATTCTAATAGCGTTGGTCAAGAGCTGTTCTAAACAGTCTGTCATGTAATCTCTCTCAGATTGTTCCACATGGACAAACTGAGACGGTAAATGTCAAGAGACACTTATCCCAGCACTGACGGAGCTGGCAGAGGATCAACTATGACACTGGGAATACCAAGTCTCAGTCAATCAAAATGCAGACATGACTGCATCTTTTTTTATAGCACAATTCTCGACTTCCATAAACATATAGCTCACATCTGATTCTTATGGAAGTTCTAAGCGGCCATGCATTAATTTTTTCTCGTTATAACGACTTATTTTCTCGTTATAACGACTTAATTTCCTCGTTATATCGACATAACGAGAGTTGTTTTCTCGTTATAACGACTTAATTTTCTCGTTATATCGACATAACGAGAGTTGTTTTCTCGTTATAACGACTTATTTTCTCGTTATCTCGACAAAGTTTTTTTTATTTTTTTTTACAATGATTGTTTGATCTACTGTTGTTATAGTAACGAACTCAATCTGATGGGCAGATAAACCATGCGCTCTTACTGTAGCCTAGGTCGTGGATATTTCAGCAAATTTTGCTTCGCCTAGTAATAACGTCTACAATATAAAAATAAAGGCTGATCAATCACGGTTTATATTTCCAGAGACAGTACGCTAAACATTTTTGTTTGTGTAATTAGCATGTTTAAACGGTCAAAGCAACACCGCGAACACAGGCGGAGCGCCTTCAGGATGCAGAACTATTCTACAATCTTTCAGAGCTGCTTGGATTCAACTCACTTTAAATTTTCCTTTTATTTGAAAGAAAATTATATATAATTTGTCATTTTTAGTAGTCATTATATGCTGTGACTGATATCATGTTCGTTACACGCTTCTGTTTTGAAAAGAAGCGTGTCATGTGTGTGAGTGTGTGTGGTGTGTGTGTGTGTGTGTGTGTGTGTTGTGGGGTTTTCCGACAAAAATGTAGAAAACACAAATATTACAACACTGTAGAACATCACTGAATTGAATTAGCCTATACACTTTACATATAAATCACATTTCTTATCAATATACATTTAATGATTAATAATAAAGATTAATAATAAGGAAAAGAGGCACTACAAATAGCCTACGTCGTTGAAGCCTGTCCTACTGTAGATTAACAGATCCCCGCTTATTAACTAACAGTAATGTACCTCAAAGAAGCACAAATAAGATATAGGTGCAAACAGAATACAGCGACGTCAATGTTGGTTTTAATAAGCAGTTATTTTATGACAGAACGCGTTGGTGAAACTTATGCATCTAGCAAGAACTTAATACACTAAATAGTCATATTGATTCAAGCATTTAGCATTTATGAATGAATTAAATGTCAGTAGCTTAATGAACAATACTGTACAAATTATAGCGATCACGAGGTAGGTCCTATTCTATCCCGAACGCGTACAGTAAAGTGGACATACAGCATAGCCTACAACACCCCATCAGTTATATTCAGGTCAATAGTGCCACCTGTTGGCGCAGTTTTGTAACTTAGAGAACAACTTTTTTATGTCGATATAACGAGAAAATTAAGTCGTTATATTGAGAAAACAACTCTCGTTATGTCGATGTAACGAGAAATTAAGTCGTTATAACGAGAAAACAACTCTCGTTATGTCGATATAACGAGAAAATTAAGTCGTTATAACGAGAAAACAACTCTCGTTATGTCGATATAACGAGAAAATTAAGTCGTTATAACGAGAAAACAACTCTCGTTATGTCGATATAACGAGAAAATTAAGTCGTTATAACGAGAAAACAACTCTCGTTATGTCGATATAACGAGAAAATAAGTCGTTATAACGAGAAAACAAGAAGGAAAAAAAAAATAATGCAAGGCCGCTTAGAACTTCCGTAGATTCTGTCACATGTCATGTCAAAACAACTGGGAACAAACAAGACTGGGAAGTATCACTTTGTTTCGGTTCCTCTCTTAATGAACCTCGCAGGAATGCAGTACTTTTTTGCTGAAGTGAATTTGAACCTAAAAAACAGCCTTAAGAAAAAGTGTGCTGGCTTGCTCCAGATTGCTAATTACCAAATTATGCCTCTAAACCTTGGCACTTGATGCAGCCTTTAAAAACCCATTTTAACAAAACTTTGTCCATCAATACCAAGCTCAGTTGCACTGCTGGAAAGTCAACTGGCCATGTTTCTATGTGGGTGAGCCAATCGTGGGCAACCATCTCTCAGTAGCTTCAGTGGTTACTATAGTAATTGCTTACTTGTAGATTGCAGGCTAATCTGAGGGCAATGACGTGGGCCTCCACTGCAACAGAGTAACTTCACATATGATGCTGACTACGATCTGAAAATCTAATGGTGCACAATTAATCAAAATACAATCTAATTGCATAAACTACAATATATTTACTACTGTAAATATAGAGTTTGTATGCATTGCATGCCTGGATGAAGGAGCTACAGTACATTGTTATGTCTGTATTCACATACTAAACCATGCATTGTTTGCAATTAATAAATCTCCATGCGGAATCCATGCCAGGAAGTGTGCTGAGATTTGTTCACTTTAAGCCCATTGTTTGGTTCTCTTCTTCTACAACCTTATCGCTTACACGATGTGAAATGATGTTGAAATCAAGGACTTGATCTTCTTAATAAACCAGTAGTCTTAAAACGGATGTCTGGTTCATTAAGGAATGGCATTGAGCACGATCTTATCCGTTATCTGTTAGGTACCTGTCCACCTGGCCAAGGTGTCCTTGCACTAGTGACGCTCTTTTCTATAGGATGATGAATAACTGCTCTTGGCTAGGCTAGTAGTCATGCATCTCTGTTTCACCCCCCTTGAATGGTTGCTTTTTCACTTTTGCCAACAGCTCATAATTTTTACTGATGGAAATCAAATATTTGAGTGCATGTAAGACTCCTTTAGGTCTCTTAGGAGCATGCAGAATATTGTAGGTAGTAAAGCAATTTGTGCACCGCTAACCTTGCACCCTATTGCAAGTCTATTAACATGTCTGTGATGTGGTTAAAAGGCAATCTAGTTGTTTCCCCCCACAGTAAAAGGGAGGTCATGAAGCTTGAACTCTTTTTGAAATGTGCGGCACCACTGACTTTTACTGACCTAGAGTGAGGACTATATTTCAGGGAATACTGCTACATCAAACCAGAAGTACTTTTCAAGGACTTGCTTGTCATCAAGAATGGCCTTCTTATATACATATATGCTGAAACGTTACTTCTGTAAATGCTGATTTTTAACAGGCCGAGTATGGTGAATACACTTCTTCAGAGCTGATGGTTAACTTATTCAGATCCCATTATCAAATAATCATAAATAGTGCAACCACATGTTAAAAAAATGCAGTCTGGCCCATATATGTAGATGATTGCTGTTTACAAAGAAATGCTTAACAGTGGCACTTTAAAATCCTCCAGGCTCCACAGAAAAGATGTTTTGGAGTAGTGCTTCATTTAGATTGAGTTGAAAATGTTTACAAAGTGTGAGGGGCTTAAATAATCAGTTTCCAAAAGATTCAATATGAAATATGGGCTCTTGTAGATCATTATTGATGACCAAGATCACGGTCATTATAGTAATCTTTACTAATGTGACCTAATTGATCGGTGGCTGGTGCCCATATTTTTTATTTTTCAGAAAGCCACAAATGGCAAATGTGATGGGATGGCAAATGTATAGCTTAACATGATATAACAATGATATTTTAAGAAAAAGATCACCATAAAAGATCTAATATTACAAATAGGACTGCCTTGCCAGAACCTCTCTGCTTCCCAGCTAACACAAAATATGTTCAAAGAACGTTTTATTAAAGTTCCCATTAAGTTATGAAAACATTATTTCTAAAGGTTCTCCGAATGTTCAAAACATCCAGGGCCCTATTTTAACGATCTAAGCGCATGGTCTAAAGCGCACAGCGCAGGTGCACTCAGGGCGTGTCCGAATCCACTTTTGCTAGTTTAACGACGGGAAAATGGTCATGGTCTAACAGTGTGTTTCCACTGGCACGTAGCATGCGCAGCGGAGCTAGCATTTTCAATTAATTCCTATGGAAGTTGAGCTTAAACGCTCGCGCGTTGTATTATGGGATTGAAAGCGGCGCGGAGAAAGCGTTGACAGCGGCGCAGGACGGGAAAATGAGAACTGCATCGGGCTGAAACTAGCAAAAACACTTGCGCCGTGCATTGCGCCGGGTGTATGAAAGGGTCCCCAGTCTTTTAAATGTTAAAAAAAAAATTTGGGTTATGCAAATATAAAGGCAAAATTCAGTTTTATAATTTTGCTAACAATATGAGAATGTTAGTTGTTAATGTTCTTTGACTGTTCTGAAAAAAAGTGGGAAAAAATCGTTCCATGAATATTTTGAGACAAAATAACTTTGAACAAATGTTCTGTTAATGTTACTGGAAGAACATTTGTTCATAACTTTGAGAGAACCTTGCCAGAATATTAACCCACGTTCTGAGAACATTCCCTGTTAACTGATTTACTACTGGTTTTCTGTGAAGGTATATGCCAATAAAAAACTTGCCATGCTGATATGTAAACTTGTACAATCTGAATCAGCTCTTAAGTTTGATAAATGTCAAATAAGATTACTGATGTGGGCAATTAAAAACATTATGTAACAGATCATCAGAACCACAACACTGTTCGAAGTCAACCCTCAAGACGCTTAATTCGATAATTCACAATAATTTGCGACTGGGAGATCAGCAAAGCAGGTGGATAAACACTTGTTTAACACTCCTAGCCTGAATCTCCAATCTGATCCCATTTACAAAAAGTCTTGATGTGAAAATAGATAAATAAAAGTCTGTACTGTGATTATTATACGCCTACATTTTACACTGCAGGTATTCTGTTAAACCCCTTTTAATAGAGTAAATCCACAATAATCTTATTTACCACACTAGTACAATTGTCTCTAAAGAACTCTGTATGTCCACAGGGTTCTGGGTTCAAGATTTATGCTGATATCTAATTTATTCATAAGATATATATCTATTAAAGCATCTTATCACTAAAATAAGACTGAGGATAAGACTGAAGATAAGTACGAATGTTGTAGCCTGAATGTTCATGCACAAGCTAATATCAATATTTAATGGAACTTAAACTGGACTATACTAGACTAAACTACACTGATTGAATAAGCAGATATGCTCTACACTAGGGCTGAACGATTTTTTTTTACCAATATTGCGATTGCGATTTAATATGCAATTATTTTTTAAAAGCTCTTTATGTTCTGTATTATTCAACAAAGACGAGCTATAAATCATTGTATAGTATGAACAACACACTATTAGATAGATTAAACATAAATGTTCTTTTCTGTAGGCCAGGCCTATATGTTACGATGAAATTAGGTGATGCATGAATTGATATGAATGACATTTTTATTTAACAACTACAATCACAGTATAT
This sequence comes from Sinocyclocheilus anophthalmus, assembly GCA_018155175.1. NCBI lineage: Eukaryota > Metazoa > Chordata > Actinopteri > Cypriniformes > Cyprinidae > Sinocyclocheilus > Sinocyclocheilus anophthalmus. The sequence continues at coordinate 130,624 of JADLZN010003894.1, read as the reverse complement.
TGACTGATTTGTTGAACTTCCAACCTTGTAAGCATGTAATAATTATGTTTAAATAAACCTGGTGTAAACATTAATATGAAAGTCAGTAACAAATCACACAAACTAAAGTAGATTGCAGAAATATAAAAACAAATCTGTTGCTTTACCACACTACTTTAGGTAACTCAAAGTCACTGCACTAAACACTGTCTGTTAGCTTTAGACCAGTGCTTCTCAAACTTTTTTGGTCGCGCCCCCCTTTAAACCTATAAAAAAATCTGACCCCCCTCCTTTCCCGAATCGCCATTCCACCTCAGACTACCAAATAATTTCACTAAACATTATGAACAATTTATGCTTTTTTTAATTTAAAAAACCTACAGGGAAAAAACCCCTGCATCACTTGAAACATTGAAAAAAAGCATAGAGAATAACTTTATTATTATTCAGTATTCTTCATGGCTCTCATCTCTGTATTTTTTATTTTTTGTGGGTTTGCATGTCTGTCTGCTACTGCATAGACACATCACCAGTTTTCCCCTCCTCACCACGACATTACCACTCATGTCTACACCGGACGCAGTGGCAACATACAGAGAACCCATTATAATCCAGTGAAGCTGTCTACCTGGTTCGGCGTGACATTAAACTGTGCCTTGTTCTATTTATGATCGTACTGACCAAAGTTACAATTATTGCAACCGTCACTTTGTCACGTCCGAGTGTCCTAGCTGTGCGGAGCAACCAACAACTGTACCGACCGGTATAGCCAGGTTGATGGAAGCCGAGAGCACGATATATCCTCGTCATATTTTCTGGCATTTACTTTGAATTACCAGCACGCTGCCTGTGTCTGTGCACTTTTCTCTTCCCTTTCACAAACCGATCCATCTCCCATTCTAAGTTACGTCCTTTGGCTGTTTACGGTTTTATTTTTTTAATTTTTCTGCTGATGGCCCGCGCTCGAATTGAAGCAGCGCTGCTTAGACCAATGCGTCATCAAAGTACTGCGAGAGCTATAAGAGAGCGCGGACGTCTCCTTATGCTTTCTCTCGCCGTACTTTGATGTCATACACCGATCAGATCTTCAAGTCGAACACACCTCTTTACTTTCGTGTGTACAGCCTCTGCGATTGAAAAATCGCGTTTTTTCATATATCGTGATTTTATCGCAAATGCAATTAATCGTTCAGCCCTACTCTACACATACCTTGACTCTTGTTATAGATTTTGTTTTATAGTAACCACTGATTGCAGCTTCAGTCCCCCTTGAGGTCACCAGAGGTCAAGTGCTGTAACAGAGACTGTAGACTATAAAGACAAAGAAATGCACTACTCGCAGATAAATATTAGAATTGCATTGTGCAAGTTATACAAGTCCAGCCTTTAAGAAATCCAAGCATGTATTTTATAAATGCACACCCTGCTTTCTTTTACTTTTGACCTATTCACATTAGCTTTACCTGCTTTAAATATTTATTGGTTTTGGTAACACTTTATTTTAGTGTCCTTATTACATGTTGCATATACATACTGTAGTAATAACAGTAAATTATGCATAATTGCATTCAATACCTTCACAAATAAATAACCTGATGCTTTCATGTCAATTCCTTGCAAGGCACAAATAAATTAATCTTGAGAAACATTCAGACAATGGTGGCTGTGCTCCGCTTTTAATTTCATGGTTAAAAAAGGCATTACTGCCTAACTCATCACAGGAATTAATTCTACACATAGAGTCAGCCTATTCCACTTTTGATGTGCTGTCATTTAGGAATGATCATTGCCAATTTACATGGGTAAATATGGGCATAAACGCACAGATATTTGCTAAGCAATTATACCAACCGCTTTGGGTTTAATCCACAGCAGGCCACTAATATCTGCTCAATGGGGGAAAGGAAATGAGGAATTGCATAAAAATTAAAGTGTTCTTGTAAATTGTGATCACAGTAGACCCTTGGAATTGAACAACACTGCGTGTTTAGTCACAATGACTTTTTTTTTTAAACCGTGCTGTTGGCTGAATGAAAATCTGCAGTTTTATAGAATCACATTACACGGCCTTTTGGAATACTTGATTCTGACTGATCAATCAAAGCATCATGTGGTCAAATAATCTGTATATTTGACAATCTCACCAAACCAGACCAAACAAAATAAGTAAAAGGAGCAGTTTTAGCTTGATAGAGCATAAGTCAAAATTGAATTGCATTTACACAATGTTAGCATACAATCTTTCAAAAGTGGTATTCATGACTCTAGAGGCTGAAGAAACCATAAGATGCTACAGCCAAAGATGTCCATTGTACTAATTTACGTACCATATTCCAACATTAAAAGCTTTCATTTCCTTTTGTGGGCTTTTCTCTGTGAATAGTAAGTGCAAAAGAAAGTTTGCTTTTAGTCGGACTAAAGAAATAATTTGTGTGTTTAACATCATGTAAACGCAGTCAGGTTTGAGACTAATGGAAGTTTGGGGGCTGTAAGATTTTTTCATGTTTTTTTATAGTCTCTAATGCTTACAGAGGCTGCATTTATTTGATTGATGCATAAACACAGAAACAGTAATTTTGTGAAATATTATTATAATTAAAATACCAGTTTTCTATTTTTCTATTATAATATATTACTTACTGAACTAAAATTTTTTGAACCATTTCTGACTACAACTGGCCTTAACATGATTTGTTAAGCAACTTAATTATAACTGCACATATGATTATGTAAAAGTGATTACTTTGAAATCTATGTGGTTGCTTACAGGTTTCATCAGATTCCATTTGATTACTTTGATATGATTCTTTAGGGGCTTAATGAAAAGTCTATAACATACTTGGTTAAAATTTCTCAATGGTAGTGTAAAAAACACCCTTTTTACCCTGTCAAAATGAGCTCTGTTTTTAGCAAGCATTTCTAGTCCATTTTGCTTTAAATGCTAATGAGCTCTGCTCTGCTCACACCGCCCCTCTCTTCTGTGGGTGACAGCAGTACTGTTTACTTTAGACACAAAACTGGCTAACAGCACATATTAGGACAGGCGATTTGCAAAGATTCATAAAAAAAAAAAACTTATACTCACTTCTTCTGAAGGTGAAGCTGGATCACGAATGATTCTCGAGAACATAGACGCATTTAGGCAGATCGGGAATTTGGTGCATTCCATTCAAAAACTAAAGTAATCCACTGTGTCTTCAGCGGTTCAGATGTCAGGAGTAAATGACGACTGCTATGTTCATTATTACATCCAACAACAAAGTACCTCAATCGCTTAATAATCGGAGACATTCTTGTCTTCCCTGCACCGGAGTCGACACAATGGCGGACTGATGACAGCTCACTCAGGGCAGGTCTAAGGTAAGACGGCCTTGTCAATCAAACTATCGTGGGAGGGGCCTGTCTGTGAGACGTCACACATACAGGCATTTGAGATCGGCTCGATTTTAGAAAGGGGTAAACATTTAACCAGATTTTTAAAAAAAAACACCGGGTGGATTTTTAGGGTGGTTGTGTACACACACTTCCAACACACATTTATGTTCAAACAACAACAAAAGTGAATTCTGCATCCGATGGCCCCTTTAATCAGTGTACCATGTAATAAGTTCAATGTATTTTTATTTAACCGACTGTTTTTCTGCATAGCTCATGGTCTACAATGCTTCAAGGCTACAATAGAAGAGAATGAGTGGAGTTTGCTCAGATCACGCATAGTCCCAGCATGACTGCTCAGCAGCCCCTGCAGCCTGTGGTGCATTAGAATGCAAAGCATACCAGTGAGAGGATGGGTGTGTGAGGCGGAGAATTAGAGAGAAAGAAAAAGAGAGAAAGAAAGAGGAGCAAAAGAGCTTTAGTGTTACAAAAACAAGCCCATCGGTGCATGGCCGTGAAAATCATCCACACGTCTGTTCCGCCTTCAGAAATCCCACGAGTCACTCCGTCTCCCCCGCCCCCCCCAAAAGAGGCTCTTGTGAGCTCTCACTCATTCCTGCCTCCTTAAAATCTCCTAATTTTTCCCATGTGACAGGTCCAAATTGCTTCGCTGGAACGACGATCATCCCAGCTGGCATTGAAGTGAAGGTGGACGACTGCACCATCTGTCGGTGCCACAGCGGGGACTGGTGGAAGCCTGCGCAGTGCTTGCGCCGGGAGTGTCTAAACGGCCAGACGTCATCATAGAAACCCTCCAGAGCTGAAGGGAGGGACACAATGAGATGTGTGGCACAGCTGTCGGTGCAGGGGACAGCCCACCTTATGACAGCGAGGGACTGAATGGCAGGAGCACAATTCCTCTGGCAAACTGAGATGACTGGACATGCTGAGATACATGGGACATACTGTACACTCAAACATATACACACACATAAAAGTCCTTGGCAGAATCATAACAAGTGTCTTTAACTGAGGCCACATTTTTCTCCTGTGATGAGTTCATACTTGGGTGAACCTCATGAAAACATTTCACTCCAAAATCAAGAGAACATTAGAAATTATCTTTAAAATAATCCGATGTAATATGTGTGTGTGTGTTTGTTGTATTTATATATATATATATATAATATATATATATATATAAACTAACACACACATACACATATATAAGAAATTTATTGATTCTATAAATTAATGTTGCCTTAATTTTAATTAAATTTAAAATGTGAAATTTTTGCATTTGACTTAGACCTCAAATTAGGTGTTTCTTTTTTTTCGTAATGCCATTGTTCCTTGGTCACGAGGGACTCTCATTAGATTCTTCACTATTGAAATACACTATAATCTATTATTCACCCTGAAATTTTAAGTTTAATAACGTTGATATTATAAGTTAAGATTTATATATGATAGATATAGATATATAAGATCTAGATATATATATAGTAATTCCTTATATTATAATATCCAAGTTATTTCAAATTATCATTTCAGGTGAATAAGTGTCAAAATATCTTAATGGTCTTAAAACAGGCTTCATTGTCTTTAGGCAAAATAGTACTACTTCTTTTGTTCGTTTGATTTTGACATGGACATGTTCTTGATAGATTTCATGAGATTCACCCACTCGTTTTATTAGTTTCTTATGCTGCTTAAACACAGTGTTTGTATATTTCATGTGACCATGAGTGCTCAATGAGAACATTTAAACCTAACCTAAAATACCACCTCAATTCTCTAAAGATAACATTGATCATTTTAGTCTGAGCTTACAGTGAGATATTTTAACATAGCACCCATTACATTACGTACACAAAACCACACCTCCATTAGCCCTGTACATACCTCTGTGTTCCCACATTTGTTGAGTATTGATGAGTTATATTTAGTGGTAGTATTACTAGGTGGTATGAACTTGTTCATTAAGAAACAGGATTAATGACAAGTTTGACTTTAATGGTTTAATTAGTGGAACAAGAGGGAATAAGGTAGATCTACACAACATAATTGGAAAATGGCCCAAGAGAAACAGCTGAGAAGCGAAAATGATTCAGTGATGGTTCTGGATAAAGATTTTATTGCATCACTCATGTAAGAAAACTCATATGAGGATGGATTCAGCCTTAAAGGTGGGAAACACTTTCCATGAACAGGCTACACTACTACAACTAATTTTTTTTAATGTTTTATATAAGATACTTTTATTCAGCAAGGATGCATTAAATTGATCAAAAGTGACATTATAGACATTTATAAAGTTACAAAAATATTAAATTTCAAATTAGCACTGTTCTTTTTAATTTTCTACTCGAATCCTGAAAATAAAATGTGCCACGGTTTCCTCAACAACATTAAGCAGCATAACTGTTTTTAATATTGATAATAATAAATGTTTCTAGAGCACCAAATCAGCATATTAGAATGATTTCTGAAGGATCATGTGACACTGAAGACTGGAGTAATGATGCTGAAAATTTTGCTTTGTCATCACAAGAATAAATTAAAATTTAAAATATATTAAAATAAATTGTATATTGTAATAATATTTTGTCAAAAATAATACTGCAGTTTTTTTTATCAATTAATCAATTCAATGCAGCCTCGGTCAGCATGAGATACTATTTTCAAAAACAACAATATAAAAATCACCGACTGTAAAATTTTTACCAGTAGTGTATATAACTAATATAATAACAAAATCAGTTTAAACTGGTGTAGGATTTACTTTGTAATTATTTTAAGAGTGAAAATTGTTTCAAAGAAATGTCAAGTAACACATTGAATTAAACATGTAAAATGTACTTCAGTAATCATTGTTATATTTACAACTTCGAAAAAAAATTTTTTACAGTGTGCTTAGACAGATTCCAAATTGCAAAAATGGAAAATTTCACAGAAAATAAATCCAATAAATAAAACCGCCCATCAACATTTAGTTTGGCCTACTTTTATAGTATTGCTCAATATAGGCCATATATTGTACCCTATTCATGGAAAGTGTCACCGAACGTTAAACCTGTGCATCCTATAAATCACTAGCCTACTCCAGAGTTTTCCGTTTGTAATACCCTTGTTTTTCTCTCCCAAGCCCAAACAAACATGCTTTCCTAAAGTCTAGTAGCTTGAAGTTGTTATCTAAGCAATTAGCTAGCCCACAGCAGCCTACTTTAATTTTCTTTAATCAGGCAATATGCAGTGATAAATTATCCGCCTCTGCCCTCTGTGGTACTGCCCGGCAGACACACAGCCCAGCATGCAGAGGGCTAAAACAAATGAAGGAATCTGCATACAGTCTGGCGCTTCAAAACGATATTCAAAACCACTTCTTTTGATCTTCTGCGCATCCGTAACCTTGGCTCATGGCAATTTCGCTGGCAGCTTAGAAGGAAGATGTTGATCAACTGCACTTTGAGAAGCACTTAAACCAATAAGAACCTCTAAACAGACTCTGAGCCGCTTTCAGCCCACATTTGCTTAAGATTTTCCTGTATCACAACACATCTGTGCAGAGACCTATTACAGCACAACGTTAGCAATGACCATCATTCAGGTTTAACTAATGCAGAGCTTACTGATCCTCTTTAAAACAGGCACCCACTTGCCTGATTTCCTTTTTTTTCTCAATGATGAATACCAGTCATTAATTCAATGGGAACTTCACCAAGCACCTGCAATTTATCATAGGTATTTTTTCCCATTCAACAGCATTCATTCCCTTTAACCTTTTGGACTCTGTTTCTAAGGACTGATGGATGAGCTACTTAATAACAGATCTGCAGATTTGGTAATGAGACGTCAATGAATGCAACAGCGTGACCTGCAAAAATATATAATATATATATATATATAGATATATATATATATATCTATCTATATATATAATATATATAACTAATATATTCTATATATCATATATACATATATAGACAATATATATATATCAGTGGGTACGGAAAATATTCAGACCGCCTTAAATTTTTCACGTCTTGTTATATTGCGCCATTTGCTACAATATTAGTTATTTTTTTTTCCTCATTAATGTACACAACCAGACCCCCATATTGACAGAAAAACAACATAATTGTTGACGATTTTTGCAGATTTATTAAAAAGAAGAACTGAAATCTCACCTGGTCCTAATATTCAACCCTGTGCTGTGGGGGTGGTTTGGACCAAACTCATATATTTAACTCAGGTGCTGTCTATTTCTTCTGATCATCCTTGAGATGGTTCTCCACCTTCATTTGAGTCCAGCTGTGTTTGATTATACTGATTGGACTTGATTAGGAAAATCACACACCTGTCTATATAAGACCTTACATTTCACAGTGCATGTCAGAGCAAATGAGGATCATGATGTCAAAGGAACTGCCTGAAGAGCTCATAGACAGAATTGTGGCAAGGCACAGATCTGGCCAAGGTTTACAAAAAAATTTCTGCTGCACTTAAAATTCCTAAGAGCACAGTGGCCTCCATAATCCTTAATGGACCATGGGCCGAACAGACCCTTCCTAGAGCTGGGCCGTGCCCGGCCAAAGTGAGCTAATCTTGGGAATAGCCTTGGTGAGAGAGGTAAGGAAAAAAAAAGAACCCAAAGATCAGCTGTTGGCTGAGCTCCAGAGATGCAGATCAGGATTTATGGATAAAGTTGTAAGAAAGTCACCATCACGCAGCCCCCACCAGGCTGGTTGTTATGGCATAGTTGCCAGACGGAAGCCGCTCCTCAGTGCAAACAAACATGAAAGTTTTGCTATAAAACACCTGAAAGGACTCCAAGATGGTGAGAATAAGATTCTCTGGTCTGATGAGACCAAGCTAGAACTTTTTGGCCTTAATTCTAAGCGGTATGTGTGGAGAAAACCAGGCACTGCTCATCACCTGTCCAATACAGTCCCAACAGTGAAGTATGGTGGTGGCAGCATCATGCTGTTGGGGTGTTTTTCAGCTGCAGGGACAGGACGACTGGTTGCAATCGAGGGAAAGATGAATGCGGCCAAGTACAGGGATATCCTGGATGAAAACCTTCTCCAGAGTGCTCAGGACCTCAGACTGGGCCGAAGGTTTACCCTTCCAACAAGACAATGACCCTTATCACACAGCTAAAATAACGAAGGAGTGTCTTCACAACAACTCTGTGACGGTTCTTGAATGGCCCAGCCAGAGCCCAATTGAGCATCTCTGGAGAGACCTAAAAATGGCTGTCCACCAACGTTTACCATCCAACCTGACAGAACTGGAGAGGATCTGCAAGGAGGAATGGCAGAGGATCCCCAAATCCAGGTGTGAAAAAACTTCTTTCCCAAAAAGACTCATGGCTGTAAAAAGGGTGCTTCTACTAAATACTGAACAAATGGTCTGAATACTTAGGACCATGTGATATTTCAGTTTTTCTTTTTTAATAAATCTGCAAAAATGTCAACAATTCTTAGTTTTTCTGTCAATATGGGGTGCTTTTTGTACATTAATGAGGAAAAAAAAATAACTTAAATGATTTTAGCAAATGGCTGCAATATAACAAAGAGTGAAAAATTTAAGGGGGTCTGAATACTTTCCGTACCCACTGTATATATATGCATTCGCTCACTGCCTTTACCTCATCGTCAGGATCTCTTGTCTCTCTATAGCTCAATGTAGAAGCAAAGGCTTGTCCAATAAGTCAACAAATTATTAGGTCTCGATTGAAATAATGAACTGTAAAAGTCCATAAATGACATATAGCAGAAGACAAATGATTATTATACAGTCCCTAGAGTCTTGTTCACACCAGACATTTATTACAGCTCTGAGCATATAAAAAAAACAGATGTTGTGTAGCATCATCTAACACAGAGACAGGGCGATACTGAAGGAAGAGAGCGCGCAGATGAGTACACAAGCTGTCACGAGTAAGAATGTGAAGCACTAAGCACCAAACATGACCCACAGCTACAAGCAAAGCTTAGGCTTATGCAAGCGGGCGATCTTTTTGTTTCCATGGCTTCTGTTTCTCTTTTTGTCCTAAGCCTGCCCATCCCAATGGATGCAGGGCGCTTGGCTTTCCAAAATCACAGACTTGAGGAGGATTTCTGAGCTAATCTGTCCTCTGCTATAGTTCTAGACTGATACATCTACTGTAGCACCAAAACATGACCTTTCATGCCTTTGAGAAACTCATTTAATATAATAATTCATTAAATATATTAAATATTATAAATATATTTAATAATTAATTTAATAACTCATTTAATTACAATCTTTATATTAAGTTTAACGGCTTATGGCTGTAAAAACTAAACAAAACAACAACAACAAAATTGCATTAGTTGGTAAGTCTCAAAAAAATATGTCCTGTTCACATTTTAACCTAAACATTAAAAATTTCACATGGATTATGCCTATGGGATCATGTGTTTTTTTTTGTTGTTTTTTTTGTTTTTTTGTTTTTCTCCGCATTGTGGCATTATTTTTTATGAAAATTCAAGCACATTTTACACGAAATTCTCCTTAAACCATTGGAACGTTTTTTTATATATATAAGTTTTTTTTGGTGTGTGTGCGACATTTTTTCCGGAAAATAAGTCGCATTTTATTATTACATTCAAAAATAATGTAAAACACTGGTAAACAAAACAAAAGGTTTAGAAACATTATAAACACTTTAAACATGTCCTTTAGTTCCCCCTTACCCCAAAACAAATCCTTTAAATTTAGAAATTTAACAGTAATTTAAGTATGGGATAAATTTTCCGCCAAAAGTATTGCAGTTACGGATAAAAAGAAAAAAAAATTTAAAACGCAAGTAAAAATATATTGCACAAAATTAAAAAATGAAAGCAAATTTTGCAGAATAGCAAACAATGGTCACAGACCGAAAAATAATGTAATGTAATAATGCAATTATTGTAATAATACAATGTAATGTAATAAAGCAAAAAAAATTATGAATCAAAACTTTAAACACATTTAAAATCATATTGCACAAAACTGCTAAATTATCCGACTTGCACACAAAATCATGTTTTTCTTGGTTATATTTCTCTGTTTTTGTGCTCTCAGACATTTTCTGCTCATATTGTTATTTTTTGTATGCTTATGCTGTTTTTCCCTTCACTCTTGTTGCCATGTTCTGCGCATGCTTTTCCAAATGTTGTGGTTAGATTTTCATGTAAATCAGGGCGGGCTTAAGCCTCATCATTGGTCCACTATTTCTAGATTGACGCTCCAATGCGCCTCATTAGCTGGAGATGCTCAGTGTTCACTTGTACAGGTGAAAATTAATAACTGTCAGCTGGGGTAACATCTTTCCATACAGGACACTGTTATGTGCCTGCCACTGCTGTACACCTACCTGGCGATCCGTAACCGTTAAATAAGTAAATTAATTATGAATGAATGTAATGTTTTTGCATTGACAGGCTAGATTTGACTACTGATTAACGGGTCCCCTTCGGAAGAAATCGCGGACCAAAAGGGCACTTTAAAGTCGACGATTAAAGGGGCAGGGGCTCAAGGCCCCCTGTGCACGCTGGGTGAATATAACGGCGGTGGGTCGCTAGGATGGCTCATTTAATGGTAACAGATCACCAGGTAGGTGTACAGCAGTGACAGACAGACACATATAATGGTGTCCTGTATGGAAAGATGTTTCCCAGCTGACGGTTATCCATTTTCACCTGTACAAGTGAACACTGATCATCTGCAGCTAATAAGGAGCGTTGGAGTGACGACAACTCCACTCTTCAACTGATTGGCTAGAGGAGGAGCTGTCAATCTAGAACTAGTGGACCAATCATGACGCTTAAACCCACCCTGATTTACATGAAACTCTAATAGTAACATTTGAAAAAGAAAGCACGGAACATGGAATACAAAAAATACAAATATGAGCAGAAAATGTCTGACAGCACAAAAAACTGAAATATAACCAAGGAAAACATGATTTTGTTTGCAAGTCGGGTCATTTTGCATGAATATTTCAGTTTTGTGCATTATGATTTTAAATGTCTTTGAAGTTTTGATTCATGATTATTATTATTTTGTAAGTACTTAAAATTTTTAAGGTTTTAATTTATTATTTTTCAGTCTGTGACCATTGTTTGCTATTCTGAAAACATCGCTTTCATTTTAAAATTTTGTGCAATTTATTTTTACTTGGGTTTTTTAAATTTTTTGCAATACTTTTGGCAGAAAACTGATCCCATAATTGAATACATGTATGACACAAAGTAAATCTACTTTTTATTCATAATCATTATGAATAAATATGTATATTTATATTAAATATTTCCTTTTTACATTTAGGAAAGGAACTTGCTTAATTGACAAAAACAAAGTATAAAATGACACAATACAATATCTAAATGGTGCTAAAAATAGGTTTAATGTTCTTTATGCAAAATCTCTCTCTTGATTTTGGGGTGAAACATGCCCTTGACATGCTCGTTTCATAATTTTTTATGAGATTTGCCCTAAAGTAATCAAAGTCTCAGCCTGTATTGAAAGAATATGTGTCCTGGAATTTGGGAGTATGGGATAAAACACAGTGTTTGTTTTTTATATATTAACCCTAAATGTTCGTTAAACTGAACAACTGTTTATTGTTTTGGAAGCATATTGCACATCATTGGACATCATGAGAGATATTAGTGAAACTGTCATTTATTGATTATTTATTGACAGAAAGTCAGCTGTGGCACTTAAAACTCCCATCTGTCCTCATGTATGATTTTTTTCCTCACTGTTCTCTTTTGACAATCACATGGAATTCACAATGGCCAGGCCTGATGACGTGGAATACAACTCATTTGTACTTTTCACAGCGTCCTGAATCATAAGTTACAGTACGTCCACTGAAAGAAGAACCGGCTTCATCTGTGAAGAAATTGTGTTCTGCATCATGCTTCTAAAAAGACCTGATTTTTTGTGCACATGGCCTTCAATGTCTGTCAATGTCTCCGCCATTCACTGTCAGTTTTGTAAAAGTGAACCATTGCTCTTTTTTTTGAGACACTGACTAACTGTAGCTGGAAGATTGTTCTTTTTTCTAATCAAAACTGTTATATGAACTTGTGCCTGAAAACAAACAAACTACATCTATAATGAAAGTGGAAAAAATACTGTTAAACAATCAGCTTTTCTTAATGACGGGCACTGAGGGTCATTACACTTAAAGGGACAGTTCACCCAAAAACGACGATTCTGGCATCATTTACTCACCCTCGTGTTGTTGCAAAGCCAAATGACTTGTTTCTATAGGACATAAATGGAGAAATGTTGAAGAATTGTATTCATTTTCAAATTGTGAATTTCCATGCACTTTCAATGAATCAGGAACTGTAGCTGTCAAGCTTCAAAAGGAGCCCAAAACAGGATAAAACTGAGCCATGATTCATGCTACATTCCAAGTCATTTAAAGCCATACAATAAATAGCTAGAAACAGCCCAAAATATATACAAGAGGTTTTATGAGAGAAGTAGATGTCCAATTAGTGAATACATTATTATTTTATGCTGGATCTTTTAACGTTTTTTTAATTAGTTGGTCACGTTAACAAAATCTTTCTGAATGATTCATTCACAAAATAGATGGATATTTAGTTCAACTCAATGTCCCGATTCACTTGCAGCAGGAAACAAGATGATAAGTGAATAAAAACAGAAGAAACAAGTTTGTCGTACAAGTTTGAAACAACATTACGGTGAGTAAATGGCAGAATTTCCATTTTTCTGTGAACTATTAATTTAAAACAAATTTTACTCACTGATATGTATCATTTAACAGTGCTTTTATTTAAGGTGAGAATTATTATTATTATTATCATTATAATATTTGTGTTTAATTTTTATGGGGCAATCAAAGCCCAGGTGCCCTTCCTAATGTATAAACATGTAAATATCTTGAAGGGTTTAATGTGTATTCTGAATTCAGAGTTAGAAAGATGATTAAAAACGTGTATTATTTATGAAGACAAAACTATTTTGTTAAATAGACCGAAAAAAGTGTTATACAGTAAAAAAAAAAGAAAAAGTCGGTGTGTGTATGTATTTTTTTTTTTTTACCTTCCTATCTTTCCAAGCATATCCAACTAGCTCATCTTCAGCCAGATGCACAGGGCATCTGATACTGCAGACATGAGCAGTTCCTAAATGCTGACAGAGCAGTATTTTATAACCAGCCATTCATTTACAGTGTGCAAACATCACATTCCCTCTGTCACAGGGAGAGCCAAGCACGTTCACTTTATTCTGCTACTGCTAAGAACACAGTCGCCACACTGAGGGTCAGAGAGCAGGAAAGAGAGGAACTCAGACCATTACTGTAACTCCACCATAGGTTTACTCATCCATCATTGTCTAGGAGAGCATTAAAGTGCTGATACAACAGGAAGAAGTGGCACAAAGAAATCCTAGAGCCCCCTAAAAACCGATTGAAGAACTGCAACTTTCATCAAAAGTAGCAAAAACAGTAGCCAGAACTGAATTGCTTCCAAACATACAGACCGGCAATACTATTCAGATGTTTTGAGTTACAGTTATTAACAATGGATGTCTGTGATTGCTAAAAACAAAATGTGCCCACAAGATCATTTATAATTAAGGGAAGAAATGAATTAAGGTGAGGATCGTACCTGATGCTACTATACAGAGGATGGGGCTCTCTTTATTGATTTAATTTTCTTTTCACATCAGATAGGATATCAGCAGGAAGCATTTGAACTGCCAACTGGCCAGAAGCCCAAATAATGCAAAAGGGTAAAATCAGATGAAGTGCACTAGGTAGCAAATAAGTAATTTAGTGTAGTTACAATATTCAACTAGTCCAAAAAAAAATGCTGTGACTAGAAATGTTACTATTAATATTCTTAAATGCTAAATTAATTATGTTTTTTTTAATGGATATTCATTTACTTTGAGACATGATTACATTAACCTTTAAATTGTTAGTGTTTTTTAAATATTAAATTTAAGGCAGGGTGAAGGCAAAGGCAATCTAAAAAAACTAAAATATATTTATAAACATAAAATAAATATTTTTAATGGTTAAACAATTGGCTACGTGATATAGTGTTTATATATCCCTGGCATCATTTGTCAAAGGATGTCAAAGCTGGCCAAAAAAAAAAAAAAGTGGGTAATTTTTACCAAGATTGCAAGATAAACTTCCTATAAAGTTTGATAAAGTTTGAATCTTCCTAAGGGAAAACTAGTCTTGTCCGAATAGGGCTTGAGACATTGCACTTTCAAGCTGGAATACAGTTAGAAGATCATTCTTCAGTAGTTCTGAGATTTACAGTGCAATTTTTCATCAGCCTCTGTTGGATAGTGGGTAGAGTTTAGGTAATAATTATAAATATATATCTCCAGCCTTTCTTTTTAATATGAATTCTGGATAAAAGATCTTGGATGAATAAAAAAGCCAGGATTTATATTAATGACATCCTCAGATATACTGTTAACCAAAATCAACATAAGAACCAGCATTGCAAAAAACAATACATAATGAGAATCTTTGCCCTCAGGACTGAATCTGTCTGCACACATTGTTCTGTAAAAGTGCATTTGAAAACTCTTAACTCTTAGTAGGGAGATGATAAAGTTTGCAAAGTCAGGTGTTAAGAGTTGGGTGCATGTTTCCCTCTACCCACAGGACCCTCAATACCCTCCAATTAATCACCCCATGAAACCCTATCCACACCACTAATTGCCTCCCTCCACGTCCCTGCAGGATGAGGGCGAAGCAATTTAATGCAGCTCACAGCAATCAATAGCAATTAGGAGCATCCCTGACTAATCCCATTGAAAGCTGCGTCTTGGGAGATGGCCAAAGACCAGAAATCTTTCATTTTTTTAACCCTTGCAGAAACAACGAGCAAAGAAAAAAAAACTGCTTGTTTGAAAGGGTCAACATTTGAGAATTAATTGCTTTTATTCTCTTTGGGTATTTTCTCCATCTAATCTAAATGCCACCTCATCATCTGTAGAGGCAAAGAAAGCCAGAATCCCATGATCCTGTCGTGGACTTTATGAACACCTTTTGTTTTTTTTTAAAACAAAAGCTGTCTATGCAATTAGCATTGCATTTAAAAGTTTGATGAAGATGTGGGTGAATATAAGTCAAATTCCCACAAGATCTCTGAATTGTTTGCACACAAGTTGCGAGTCTGCTCAAAATAGGTCATGTATCCTAACAATGGCAAATGTTTTCATAATTTTCTAGCATTCAGATGGCATAATTTGGCCTGGGAAAAAAAATCAAGTACAATAGACTCTAAAAAAGCATGCAAATACTTTCTCCTGAGACGTGCCACGTGCCTTGAATCTTCAGGGGATATTCAAACCCTTTATTTTGCCTCACATAAAGCATGATGAAAACTGCAATTATGATGTCTCTATCTTCCGATAAGGATAAAAACTACTTTCTCTAATGCAGAAAAAGAATTGTATTTGATGTCATGAAGCTGAAACATTAGGGACTTTCGCATCGCTTTAGTTCCAGAACTAAATGAACAGTACTAAAGTGCTGGGACGATTTTGTGCGAACTATTTCCCAGTACCATTTAAAGGGTTGCATTCGCACCGAGAGTGTGTACTAAGAAGTGACGTAAGCCGGTCGACAGCGACATCGTTTGTGCGTGGCGTTCAACAACAGAAACAAATAAAAACAACATTAACAACAGGAGGATGGAGGACGCTGCTGTGATCGGAGCTGTGTTTTTGTTGTGTCTCGCGGGTTTCACAATAATGGACATGGAATGTCGTCGTATACGTAAAGCGATTGAAAGAATGGAAAGGAGGACTAAGAATCTCCAACAACAACTGGCAGTGCTACATTTGCTACAAGTGCCTGCACTTCAGCGTCCGTCCATCTATCGCTGTTCTCCATACTTGCGAAATAAGTTGACACAATGTTTACAGTATGTTTACACAGCATTTTAAATCATGGCGGGTGAGGGCGTTTTCATACACGTTTGGCCAATCAATGTCTACTTACGTCACGATTAGTACCAGTTGTGCTGGTTAGACCCTGCTCCGGAGTAGGAGCTAATTTGGTTCTCGAAAATGGCAGTCCGGTACTAAAATCGCACCCAGTTCCGGCGGTGTGAAAACGCCAAAAAGTGGGTAGTTCCACAATTAGTTCTGGTACTATGAAAAGGTTCCCGCGGTGCGAAAAGCCCTATAATAATACAGTAAGTATATGACCTAGTGCTCAAGCACTGGCAGGAGTTGAAAGGCAGCTATGCAGTCCAGAAGCCACGTGGATGGAGCCGACCAAACCTTACCTACCCAGACCTTCTGGAGTTTGTAGGAGCTCTGAGGATCATACAAGATATACTGGGTGCAGAGAGCCTGGTCTGAAGGAGGCTGGGCATGGTATGCTGCCATGCTCAGCGTGACGTCACTCTCGGGTTTGGGCTGGCGATTCAGAAGCTGTCCTCCTCCTTCTTTCACTAACTGAATAAGCTTGTCTTTAGGTGGCTTGCAGAAGGAGCCCAGCATGTAGAAGAAGCAGCCATCAAAGAGGGGAGGCAGCTAAAGATGTACGAGAAAAATTAGAGCGATTTAGTACACAAAGCATTAATAAAGTACCTGAATATATCATTTATAGCATTCTATAATGACCTGCATTGTGTTTATTAGCATTTTGTTGAGTCTTTGCCATGTTGATAGTGGAAGTGACTGGAATTGAATGGAAAAAGAGAGAGGAAGCTGACTGGGTCACAGTACAGGCCAGATTTGAGCCCACAATTCCCACATGAGCACCAAAGCTCAACATACATCTAAGTGTGCTAGCTGCAAGTCACAGTTGAGACATAAATATTTGCCTTTTTTAAAGGTAATACATAAATATTGGTCACCCTTTTTGACCAATACATTTCCATGGTGTTTCCAGTCCCATTTTTAAATCATTTTTAGAGAAATTTCTAGCTGATGAAATGCTGAGCTACTGGGCATAAAAATGTACATGACTTTAATATTTTACCTATTTCAAGGACATTTCCAGGGAATTCCATTTAAAATTCCTTGATTATTCCAGGTTTTCCCATGACTGCAGGAACCCTTTAAATAGAGCCCTTCACAACTAAGAGCAACTAACAACCTTCCACAAAGAGATAAGTGTAAAGAAAGAGGTAAGCTATGGTTCAGTGGAAGTCTGAGCCACTTCTGTGTAATTGATGAAAGCTGCTGCAGGATGTTTGGGGTTAAAGTAACATGCTTTTGCTCTGGTCAGGATAGTTCTGCAACAATGCCAGCTCAGGGAAGCCGTAAGATGCCCAAAGCAAAGATCTACCTATATATCACTGGCACTCACTTGTTGAGAGGTCAACATGCAAGACTCGGGCCACTAAAGCCTCACAATAAATAGCTGCAATATTACACAAATAAATGCAGAATTCAGCTATGGAACGTGTCCTTTGCATTCTAATGCTGTTGCAGAGGTAACCAGTATTTACAGTACAGCATTTATAAGGCTTATGTTATCTTTATCAGCACAATATGGAATGCGGCTAAAAAAATTCTTAATACTTTTCAGTCTTTTGGCAATATTTATAATCTCTGCATATTTATGCACTGTTGACAAAATTTAGATTAAAAATGCTTTAGTAAAACAGCAAAAAACTATTTAAAAAAAAGTAAAGAAAGCATGATTTTAAAACAGTTTTTTACTAAATGAGCAATCAATAACTACGTTCACTAATATAACAATATGCGTCAACATAGACATTTATAAATGTCCACATTTAAATAAATATGCAGCACCATTGAAATGTTTGGGATTAGTAAGAATTTTTAAAAACAAATTAATACTCTTATTCATGAAGGATGTATTAGAATTGATCAAAATTGACAGTAAACTTTTCTATTTCAGTAAAAATTATATTTCAATTTTAATTTTTTTTATTTTTATTTTTTTTACTGAAGACTGGAGTAATGGCTGCTGAAAATTCAGCTTTGCCATTACAGAAATATATTACATTTTAAAATACATTTAAAGTTATTTAAATAAACAGTTATTTAATTTACGAATATTTCACATACATTGTTACCTTTTTTAGTGTATAGATGGTGAAATGGAAAAATATTCAATGCAAAAATGCCATATATACATATACAGTATCCAACAGAAGGGACATTTTCACTTAGGGGTGTGAGATCACTTTTGTGGCCAGCGGTTTAGACATTAATGGCTGTGGGTTGAGTAATTTTGAGGGGACAGCAAATTATATTATACAAGCTGTACACTCACTACATTACACTGTAGCAAAGTGTAATTTCTTCAGTGTTGTCACATGAAAAGATATAATAAATATTTACAAAAATGTGAGGGGTGTACTTACTTCTGTGAGGCTATGTATATACAGTATATATATATATGCGTGTGTGTGTGTATGGTGTGGTTTGTGTGTGTGTGGTGTGTGTGTGCGTGTGTGTGTATTATACACAACACACACATCTATTATATATTTTTTTTTTTTTTTCTGATGATGCTGCAAATGAATCACCAATAAGTAGATTTTTCAATGAATCACATGATTTGAACTGATTCACAGAACTGAACTAAACAAACAAACAAACAGAAATCATCATCTTGATGTTCACAATGTTGCTTAATTTTATATTGTGAAAACATCACCTCATCCTACCATGCATCCAAACCCTGCGGTTTTCATGTTAAAGAACTGCAGAGAGGTTGCCATTAGACTGTGTCGTGAGGCTTCTTAGCAATCAGAGCAGAACACCAAGCTTGGCTTCTTCACTGCAAAGCATTCGAGTTGTACACCGTGGCCTAGGGAAATCACCAGTGCCCTATATTGTCTCACAATGCACAGTCCTCTCATAAAGTCACAAGTGTGTTCCCTCTCTTTGAATTCTCTGTCCTTGGGGAAATGTGTGACTTTCGAAACAAGCCACAATCCATAGCACAGTCAGTAATAAAAGCCAAGCCAGCCTGAGGAGAGCAGATCAACATGGCAGACTGACAATGAGAGACCATTAAAGAGCAGGACCAGGAGAGGGTTTCACTCAGCCATTATTCCTCCTCTCCAGAGAGGAAAATATGTCGATAACTGTTAGACCCTTCACATGTCGGCCTGTCACTCACCAGGCTGCCTCTGTTCACGCGGGCACGAAGGGGGCCGTCACCTGCCTCGTACTCGCTCTCCCTGACCCAGCTGCCTGCCTGAAGGCTACAACTCACCCCTGGAAGAAAGATTGAGAGTAAGAGAACGAGACATAGCAGATTTACCAGCCATACATCTGCATTTTAAACCTGTAAAGCCTGACATATGAAAAACATTTGCATATGTGTTTTTTGTTGATTATCATATTTGATACATCAGGCTTTATGATACATCAGTATGATATTATGAGAATATGGAGCTATTCAGAGACTCAAACTGAACAAAAATATGCAATTTGTTGCAGTTGCTGATTTTTACAAAAAAATAATATAGTAAATCAAGTAAATCTAAGTTACTTCAATTCATTAAATGTTCATCTTGAAACATTTCTAACAATATAAATGTTATTGCATTTACTTTATAAAAATCATTAAAGATTTTACACATGAACCACAACCTGAAGGTGAACATTTTAAGAATCATACTAAAAGGCCTTTTCCTCATTAAAAACGATGAATTATCGCAAATGTAAATTTATGTAAATTGTGTGCAACAGGTTTATCAGCACTGTTTTGATCATGTTGGCAATTTAGAGGTCTTAGAAATTCATGTATCAAATACAAAGAATGAAAATATCAAAAATGAAAATTCTGCCATTATTTACTTACCCTTATGCCATTTCAACCCTGTATGCTATTATTTTTTCTAGTGGAATATAAAAGGAAATTTTTTGAAGAATATTCCCGCTCAAAGATGATGTATGGCTACATAAGACTCAACATATAGTGGCTAATATATTTATTATAATTTTAGTATTATAGTATTAGCAGTTAGAGCTGCTTCTTTTTTGTTCCAAAAACAAAACAAAAAAAACATCATACAGGTTTGGAACAAAAAATTGAATGAAATAATGACATAATTTTCATTTTTCGGGTGAACTTTTTTTTAAGTGTAAAAGAAATCTGCAGTTTAAAAGCAAATAAGTACAACAGCAGTGATGCAACTCACACTTCAATTCTACAAGTCTAATGCTGTATTCTACGACTTTCACTAGGGAAAATTAACACAGCAGGACAAGATTTTCAGGGCAGGAGGACGCACAGCTAGAGGGGACCATGGATCTCTCTCAGCAAGGGTGAAAACAATCTTTTTGTTCATTTCTGTCAGGTACAATTCTTCACAAAAGGTCTTCAGCACAACATACTACATGTGACCTCAAGGCTGTCTAAAAAACAGCTGCTGCTTCACACACACATATAAAAAACAAAACAAATCGATCACAAACCTTCTTCGCCCGCTCTACTTGTTTACAACTATTTGATAGCGTTCTGCTCAGTTTGCCCTAGTTGTACGTCTGGTTGAAATAGCCCTTTCTTGACTGAAGAGCTCTGGAAGAGCAGGCAGCTATTGTCTGCTGTTCCAATGAGAATGATGACAGAAAAAGGACAAGGGGAATAAATGGGCACCTTGTAGAGTGTCTAAAAATATATAAGAAGCAATTTAAGAGGAGAGCCAAGATGCTAGCTCGATCTCTCATTGCTTCTCCAACTGATAGGCTGTCTTATGTGCCTTTATTTTGAGCAGTTTGACATTTGATTTTATTTTAATTTCCAAATGTACTTGTAAATAAAGATGAACTCTATACTATATATATTTGACAAAATTAAGCTGTATTTTCATGTAAATTTGGAACTGATTAAAAATGTATTAAAAGTGACAGTAAAGGCATTTATAATGCTACAAAGATTAAATTTTTTTAACAAATACTGTTCTTCTAAACCTTATATTCATCAAAGAAACATTACTCTTTTTAGTGCGTGTTATTTTTTTTTATATAAAATGCAGCCTTGGTGAGCATAAGGGGGGAAAACCGCTTTCAGACACAGGGTCGGAGTTCTCTTAAGTACATAGGAAAAAATAAATGTTTATATATAACTATATAATATATTTTTATATATAATATTAAATGTTTTTATTATACAATAATGTAATATAGTATAAAATAATTACAATACCAAGTGCAAACAGGCCTGGAATGAAAATCAAATTGTAGGAATAGCCAAACATTTCTGTCCACCTCCCTCCGTAGTCCCTAATCATAATGAAAAATCCACTTTAGATAAAAATGTTGCATTCTGTTGCAGCAGTGTGATGCTGATCCATTAGCAGGATTAGTATTCCTGCATTCAAAGTGCCACATCTTTATATCCAGTCCAGCCCATGGTAACAGAACACCGATACCACCTATAGGAGCACGTTCAGACACACACAGAACCCTCCATAGTAATCATGAGCTGTAATTGCACTTCCTCTGCCTCTTTAATTAGAGTGTTCATTTCCCGGGACCCCGTGAGGGCGGTGGCGTTGAGAATGCTACATCCTGGGGTTAATCCAACTCTCTCTCTGGACGATAGGGCCAAGTTGTTAGCCGAGCAGCAAAGATCCATTAGCATATTAGCTAATTAGATTCACGATTATGAGAGAGGACATCGAAGCTCAGTGTGTGAGTGTGGTGGGTGGCTGTGGATCGGTTGCGCTGACAGCTCACACACTCATGGGCACTGAACCGTGTTACACTGAGACCCATACATAAGAACAGAAAGCTGAGGCACAGCATCAACAGCTCATAAAGTGTGGCACAGATAGAGTGCTTAACTCAACCATGTATACCTACTCACTCACTCACGCACTCATTCTTCCATTTGAGACATAATTTTATTGCTGCACAATTTGGCCCAAAAATTACATTGCGATTAATCTGAAAAAACAACTGCGATTTGAACAGCAATATAATTATAAATAGTTATACAATACATCACACTCCCCCCACCTACAATCCCTACCAGACCTGAGACTTGAACCCACAACCTTCAGGTTACAAGTCAGACTCTCTAACCATAGGCACGGACTTATGCCCACTTTACTTATTATTAGTAGTAGTAGTAGTAGTAGTAGAAGCAGAAGCAGTATTTATGAAAAGAATATACTGTACTACAAAACAGAACAAATAAGCTTCTTTCTGGAATTATTATTTTTTTAAATGTGTTATTCGAACAAGTACATCAGCCTAGGCATTACCAATATTAATTAATTTTAGAAATTATTATCTTAATAATCGTTCATAATAACATTCGTAAGATTCTATAAAATAACCTCTACACAACATTACAAATAGTTTTTAACGTATTAATAATAACAAATTAAAACACTGGATTTAAATAAACTAATAGGGTAATTAAAACACTGATATGCGATACTAATAATAATAATAAAAATACTTACCACTAATAATTATATAATAATATAATGTTATTAGATGTGCATGGTAAATAGAGGCAGTTAAAAATGCTTTGAAATACACGAATGTGACAATGTAGTGAATTTGGAGCACCTGAAACACAGTACTGATTTAAATCAAGATGCATCTAGCATCTCCAATATCCAGCATGTAAACTGTCTACTGCAAAACTTTTTGAAGACCCTTTTTTTTAGAACTGATAAATGATGCAGTAAAACTGCCCTCAATAGGTGTTGTCTGCCATGGGCTGGATATTAAAGATGGATAACAAATATGTTGACAATAACCAATATCAAAATAGATATTTTGGAGAACAAACACCAGAAGAGCAGCAATGATTCCTTCAGGCTGCATTCGTGCACTTCTGATGTTGATAGCAATAAATTCAGCACAGAATGCAGACTCAAAAAAGCTAAGCTTGAGATTTCTTGAATTGGAGCTAAATGAAAGGGCAGCACTTCAGCCATAGACTAATGATTTTCACTATGAAACTGAACTTAAGCTGTGAAAAATCTTACATATGGAAATACGCAATGCTAAATAACTCACAGAACAAGGACCACATGCTAAATTCATAGCTGCATCAAATTGAATAGAAAATATTATTACCGTTTTCAAACATATGAAAACCCACAGAGTCAAATAATATTATTAATATTTTTCATAAGTTTACAATAAGTTATTTTATATTGGTTTGCTCAACAGAAATATCCATTGTTCAAGAACAACACAGAGTAAACACTGCTCACCTGTACATATCTTTGCAAATCTGGACACAAGGAATTATTTCTTTGGGGACTATATTTCTATCACCCAGAAACCTCCGCATTCAGAAACAGACATTCAAATTGTACTAATATTCATGTAAACTTACCTAAGCATAAACATTTGCAACAATCTAATGCTTTGACTCATTACTTACAGCTGAAACGGAGGATCCAGCAGCCGTTGAGGATGTCCTGCAGTGTGGTCAGGGTAGAGGGCATGATGGGAACATCTGATACAACCACATGGGTGACTGGAGAGACATTTAATCAATTACTATAAATAAACAAATAAATTACTAGTCATGTAGTAATAGATCACATTTGTATTCATTTCTATTGAGAAATAAGCATTGCAATCATTAAAACAATTTACTTGGTTATGTCTAAAGTTTAATAAATTTGAATTTATTCAAGATCATCAAATTTGGCATGATGCCCTGGAAAGCAGACTGAAATGTGTTACTCTCAGTCTATTATTTATATAATTTTATAACATTAAGTCATATTTTGAATTAGCTTTTACTGTTATATTTGTTATGTGCTTTCATCATTTTTTAAATATTTCTATTTAGCTTTAAATTGATTTAATTTTTAGTAATTTTAGTACTTCCCATTCAAAAACCTATTTCAGTAGTTGCCCAATACAATATGCTTTTATTTCTTTCCATTTTTCACCTAATACTCTCAATAGGGGGCCCGCCAGGCACATGGGCTCGTGAGAAGAAAACAAGTTTGGCCCGTGCTAATTTCAAATAATGTGGCATGAAAATTCACAAAAAGCGAGCAGCAGCAGAAAGATCACAATTAACGTACATCGTGTCTACACTGGACGCGGCGGCGCAGCGCGATGCAATAAAATACAAGAACTCGTTATAATCAGTGATGCTGTCTTGGATGCGGCGCGACACGACAAATCCCCGATAATAAACTGCTGATTCGTTCTATTTATAACGTACAACATTCAAATGATTTGCAATGCTTTGTAAAATAAAAAATAAAGGTGCTTCACGATGCCATAGAAGAACCTTTTTGTCTAAATGGTTCCATAAAAAACCTTTAACATCTGAAGAACCTTTCTGTTTCACAAAAGCTTCTGTGGCGAAAGAAGGTTCTTCAGATTATAAAAAGGTATTAAAGAGATGGTTCTTAAAGAAGCAAATGTTTTTTTCTTATATGGCATCGCTTGAAGAACCTTTTGAAGCACCTTTATTTTTAAGAGTGTATGATATAAAAGATAAAGACTCCAATTAAATATTCAACGAAAGATTAGACACTTTTAACATTGAATAAAGCACATAATCATTACCTGAGATTATCAGTCATATTTTGTATGTTGTTCATGCCTCGACGTCACAGAAAATAAAAAACGTTCCTAAAATAGAATCCCATGTCACTTATCGTCACGTGTCGCTGTCGCGGGTGGTTAAAACAAAAACTACATGGAAAAGATACTTATCGCATCGTGTCTGGTTGGGACACACAATGTTACAGTTTGATCTCCCAAAAAAAATCTAAGCATAAAAATATTAATACTGACAAATCTAATAATTGAATCTGCAGTGCAATTAGGGAAAGTGGAGAGAAGAGATCCAGTCTGGGAATGAGCAGGAACAATTGATTTGCATGGCAGACATGGAGATCCAGATTTTTTGTTCGTTCATTTGTTTTTAATATTCAACAGGCAAAGTTCTTCTGTATCTAAATGCAAAAATGTTTGAATAAAACAGATCTGGGTGTAAAGCAAACATCTGAATTCATCTTGTGACCATCTTGTGATTATTTTAACAAAAGCAACAATAATATAATAATTGTGATAATAATAAGGTCAGTGGCCCTTGGCTTGGTATTGTTGGCAGAATTCGGCCCTTGGCGAAAACTGATTGAGGAACCACTGCAATGTCATCTATTTTTATTTGTTACTGACAACAAATTGTAATAGTTTTAGTTAACTATAACAACACTGCTCACAATGAATGTTAGGAAAACAAAGACACAATATATAGAGGCTCCTAATACAGAAGTAGTATGCTACACGTCAGTCCCTAGAGATCATTTTAATTCTAGAAAAGGAAAAAAAACAAAAGCTCTTCACTTTGTTGTGTGACAAATGCACAGAATACATTCTTCGAGAAAATTGCATTTTGCCCTTGTTCAGCTATGTGCAGTGTATGAGAAACTGCTTCAATTACTTTAATTCTACTCTGTTTCAACTTTGCTTAGAAGATGAGACACTGCACATTGTTTGTCTGTTGGTGTGATTCCTGGAGGAGTCGAAAGACTCTGCGAGAGCTACATTTGTCACTGAAAGTGCTGATTTCATAATGTATGATTTCATAATATCCCTCTTATGCTCCAGCTGGATGCCTTGTAATGCTGTTCTATGTGATGGAAGAAAGGCAAAGAAAGAAGAGACACTTCATTTCACTGCTCTGAAAAAGTTTCATTGTTTTCTTGAGCTGTTTTGAGCCGTCCACGTGATGTTGAAATAATCGTATCCTCAGCAGACTCAAAAAAAAATAAACTTTTAGATCTGATGTGCGTTTAACATATTTTATAGTCATTATATGCCACATATTTCATAATATTATTAATTATATGATTATGTAAATGAAAATTGGCAAGTCAAAAAATCTGGATGATTTTTTTTAATAACATCAACTTTCCTACACTTTTGCTAATATAAATACTCATGCGCTTGTGCACATGTAAACAAGTTTATCCTGCTGCCAGATTCATTTGATTGGTCCATTGTTTTAAAACCAATATTAGGCGCTGTATGTTAAAATAATAATAAACTGTCCTTTCAACTTATCACACTGTATTAAAAGCATGGCATGTATGCCAGTTTACAACTCCAAAAAGACAAAAAAAGAGAGAGTTCATTGTTGTAGATTTGGTATTTTTAGTTAAATTGGTGTACGTTGACTAATTATTTTGTTGTGCACCTTTATGTTTAAAAATATGAAGCTGTCAGTAAGATTTTTTCAAAAGAAATGCATCTTTTCTTTCTCTTCTTTTTTCTCTTATTCGCAAAGGATGATGGATGAATTCAGCCATGAATTCATCAAACATGACAGTAAAGACATTTATAAGGTTACATACAAATATTTTTCTATTTTATTTTTTCAAAATAAATGTTGTTCTTTTCAACTTTAAAAAAGACCTGAAAAAAATGACGGTTTCCTCAAAAAGTTTTTTTCAACATTGATAATAATATCAGCAAATCAGTACATTAGAGTGATATTTGAAAGATCATGTGACACTGAATACTGGAGTAATAATGCTGAAAATTCAGCTTTACCATCACAGGAATAAATTACATCTTAAAATAAACAAAAAAGAGGAAACAGTTATTTAAATTGTAGTAATATTTCCCAATAACTGCAGCCATGGCAAGCATAAAAGAATTTAAAACATTTAAAAAAAGAAACTTAATGACTCCAAACTTTTGAACCCACTCATTCCTTTACACAAGATCTCAAAGGAGATGTACCTGCACTAGAAAAGGACTTCACTTGTTTCCCTCCAAGGAGTCTGCGTCAGCTGACTGCCAATCACAACCACTGGACCCATCTCTCACACACAGCCTGCAGCCTGAGAGAATACAAATAAACTGTACCGCACACTTCATTTGCATTTATGTTCTTGACAGATACTGCCTCAAAGCAACTTACAAAATGATGTACACACTACCAGCAATTTGTATCTGTTTGTTTTGAGTGTGTTTGTTTGTGAGGCGGGTTTGGGTCATGGACCTTACTGAGGTTGGCGGGAGGGCTCGGGTGGTTGTTACAGGATGGGGTGCCTCCTGGGCCATTATTAGGACCTCCTGCATTTCTGGAGTCAGTGCATAATCCACCGGCCGCAGGCCAAACACATTCCTGAAAAACACAGACATATGTATAGTTTATGCAAAGTACTCTTTATTGAAAACAAAAACATTTTCAAGGACTGTATCCTCTAGATGTGTTCTGTTAAGCCTGCTAATGCCTCATAGGCGAAGAAAAGTTCCAACCAACCGGGAATAAATAAACCTCACAAAACGGCACACTTTGTGGATTTGTCTTGTGGCCTTTGTTTTTGCATGGCTATGAAGGTTAAAAGAATGTAAGATGTCCCTTTTGTCATTTTATGGTCTTGTCTAAAACGGTCATAGAGGATGGGAGATTTGTGGCAGAGGGAAACAAAATATATAAATCTGAATGTAATATTGTGTAATTGGTTAAAAAAGCCAGAGATATTACTCCTAATTTTGATGTAATTTTCTTCTTGGGGAACTTCTATATTTATAACAATAAGTGTTGTATTTATAAAGTAAACACAATCTTTATGCTTTATATTTAAGTTTTTAGTATTGCTACGTGTCTCCCAAGTATTTATTAAGAAAAAAAACTGTGAAAATCACAAAAATTTTGAAAAAAAGTGAATAATTTTATTTAGCAAGGATGCCTTTCAATTGATAAAAAGTGACAGCAAAAACGTTTATAATGTTACAAAAGTTTTCTATATCAAATAAATGCTGTTCTTGTTGAAATTTCTATTAAAAACACAAATAGAAATCAAAGCATCCTAAAATCATTAGTTTCCAACAACTAGTAATGTCAAGCCCTCAGGAACAATGCTTTCCACACATTGCTGTAAATGAATTAAGAAATGCATTGACATATCAAAATTGTTCAATAACAATTAAAAAATATTTTAAATACTATTAAAACACAGTTACAGAATGACATTAAGAGTATTAATACTACTAAAGATATAGATGACCATAGCATCGCCAGTGCTCATTCCGTAAATGCACAGTTAAACACGTTTTGGGTCTAGCTGCAGCATTAGCATATCTATTCTTGCAATTTCGCAAGATATACACTCGCAATCTAGACAGGTTCTAATGGTCAGACTCATGCGACTAAACTCTAGTCAATTGTGAGAAAAAAGTCAGAATTGCCAGATATAAACTCGCAACCGTGAGGGGAAAAAAAGGCAGAATCCCTCAATTTGACAGGCTTTTCTCCATGGGAGATTATAAGTCCACTTAAGAGGGGGGGGGGAAAACGTAAGCTCGCAATCGGAATTTCTGACCATGTTTGCACAAGTTTAAATCTCAGAAGTTAGATTTTATAACATGCAGTTGTGAGTTTATAACACAGAATTCTGTAAAAAAAAAAATCTAAATTGTGAGATAAAAAGTCGCAATTACCTTTTTTATTCAGTCGCGGAAACAAGCTTCCATACATTTGTGAAAAAGGGCCTAATAATACACAAGCATTTGCAGATTATGACCTGGTTTACACAGTGTAACTCACTTAGTATGCAAAACTATCAGATAAGCAAGAGGTTAAGGCCTAGGACAAATCCGAAGAGGATCTGTTTGGCAAGCAGTATGTGACGGTCCCTCGTCGGATCATTTGTCCCTGTTGGATGTAGGGGGAAGAGAGGTGGAAATGAAATAAAGTGGAGAAGGGGTTGTATGTTGAGATTAAGCTTCAGCACAGATAACACCTGGGGGCAATTAAGAGGTCCACTGGTCCATAAAATTTCATTTGGATTCATGAGCCACCAAACCACCCACCCCCAAACAAGCCCACAGTCTCTTCTCACTCCCATAGGAAGTAAATGATTTTGTTTTGGTGCGACACACAGCTTCTAATCTCAAAAAGTGAAAATCCAATAATGCCAAAGTCTCTCATATGCAGACGCCACATACATGTGTGCATTCATCACCTCCAGCAAAATAAGACACTCCATGCGGTTAAAGAGTGATATTACTAAGCTAAAACCTCTCAGCAACAGCATCCATCTTGCAGTTGACAAATCAGACACAGATGCCAGCGGTAAAAGGGACCAATGAATCACAGATCAATGGAGATGTGAAAATTAGTGCTCGGAGGTGCTCCAGCTGTTCCTATCCACATAACCGAAGCAATCAGGAATGGTGGCACTAAGCGTTAGAGCTAACCAGATCTCATCGATTGAAAGAAAGGAGTGCGCTTCTTTGCTCGGATTACACCAACAAAACAAATCAAGCTTATGCAAGCCAAATCCATTTAAAATGTTCCTACTAGTACACAGCTGTTCTGTTCTGAAGCCTAGTAGCGAGCTGCCTTACTAGGTGTCATCTTAATTATGCTTCCTCCTAGGACACTTCTGTCAGAGAGAAGGCAACAAGCTGAAAAAATGCAAGATTAGTGGTCGCCAAAATTTTTCAATGGCTATTGCAGATACTGACAATCAGCCAAGTGGGCATTACTAATTCAAAATGTCGATATATAGTCGATAGTGGATTATAAATGTACACTAACAAATAACTATGAACAAATATACAACCAATAAAAAGCTTGGGTAAAAAAGTACTTTTATTCAACAAGGATGCACTCAATTGATCAAAAGTGACAGTAAAGATTTCTGTTTATAATAAACGTTGTTCTTTTGAATGTTATAGTCATTAAACGTATCACAGTTTCCACAAAAAGTTTAAGAAGCACAAATGTTTTCAACATTAGTAATAATAATAATAAGAAGAAATGTTTCTTGCGCATATTAGATATGATTTTTGAAGGATCGTGTGACTCTGAAGACTGGAGTAATGATGCTGAAAATTCAGCTTTGCCATCACAAGAATAGATTATTTTTCAGAATATATTCAAATAGAAAAGTTATTTTAAGTTGTAATAATATTTCACAATATTACTGTTTTTACTGTATTTTGCTCAAATAAACGAAACCTTGGTAGCATAAGAGACTTCTATATAAAAATATGAAATATCTTACTAACCCCAAACTTTTGAACACTAGTAAATAAACATTTAATTCAATAGCGTAAGAGCACTTTCATTTTTTTAACCTTTAGAGCCATTTAGCATTAAGAATGGAAATTATATTAAATTGTAAAAATGTTTCACAATATTACATTTTTACTGTATTTTTGATCAAATAAATGCAACCTTGTTGAGCATAAGACATGTCTTTCAAAAACATCAGAAATATATTTATTTTTTAACGCTGGAAACAATTAGTATTAGAGGATCAATTATTATTAAATGAATAAACATTTCATACTGCCTTGGTTAGATGAGAGCTTCTCTGAAGGGACAGTAAAATATCTTACCAACCCCAAACCTTTGCATGCTAGTGAATAACATTTCATTTAAAAAAAAAAAAAGTTATCAAATTATTTAGATTTTATGTTTAAAATGATTGACAAGTTTACCTAATAATATAAGTGCCATGTATTTTTATGCTTTAAGCTTACCAACATGCTACATATTATCAAACTACTGAAATCAGTGAGTCGAGTCATATTTCGTGTGCAGTGCTGTTTGTGTGATGTGCGGTGAGTATCTGTCCACATAGAGTGTTTCAAATAAGTCACTTATGAGGTTCTGTGACAGTTAGGATGCTGCTCACTAGAGCTAGCGGCTCTGTCTTGCTTGTACTTGCTACCCTCACGGTCCCTCAAGAAGTGGCTTTTTAGATCTGAAAAGCATTAATGATTACTGCTGGTACTGCAGGGATGTGCCAGTCAATTCATACAACACATTACAGAGAAGACTCTGCCCACAGTAGTTCCACCCGTAGCCCCACTGCTCCGATTCCAGACTGCAAGGAGTGAAAGTGATTGATTATGTGTGACAGGAGTGGATTGCTTCTGTGCAGTGCTTCTATGACAGAGCTGATGCTTCACTTCACCATTGACTAACGAAGCATAAATCTGCTGATGCTTTATGCGCTCCCAATGTACAGCACAGCACTAGTCAATCAATGTACAAAGAGCAGACAGACAAAAAGAGATGCAGAGACGCATGCAGAGAACTCTTGGGATGAGCATTTATTCATCTGGGTTCGCTGCCAATCTTGGGGAAATAGAGTTCATTAAGATAAAGGGTATGTGGGAGGAAGCGGAGCAGAAGTTCCCGAACATCTCTACACCAGGTACACACCATAGCGCAGTCATAAGTTACAAAATATGACATATAAAATGAAGAATAAAACACTATCACAGAACTGGATAAGAAGTATATGTGATGGTATACCCATTCAACAGTAGACATGTGTCAACCTGTAGAGATTTTGCAACATCTTTTCTTTTGTAGCGCTGAGGTGCAGTGACAAGCAGATAATTTTTTTTTATCCATTTAATAGTATTTGCTTTATTGTTTGATGCTAGATGTATTCATTTACGATAACTATTTTTTGGTTTGTGTAGTACATAAAATTTCAAATAACAAAATGAATACCAAATGAGATTAAGAACTTTTAATTTGTAAAAGTTATTTCTCTAGGATGGTCCAAAAACCTTCACACAAATAAATTAAATAAATTAAATATATATATATTATATTTAAAAATTAAATATAAATAAGGGAGGCACTTTATGCTTCCTTCTGCTGACCATCTTTTTGAAGATGTTGATTTCATTTTACAGCAGGATTTGGCACCTGCCCACACACTGCCAAAAGCACCAAAAGTTGGTTAACTGACCATGGTCTTGGTGTGCTTGACTGGCCAGCAAACTCACCAGACCTGAACCCATAGAGAATCATATGGGGTATTGTCAAGAGGAAAATGAAAAAACAAGAGACCAAAAAATGCAGATGAAGGCCACTGTCAAAAAAACCTGGGCTTCCATACCACCTCAGCCAAGTGCACACAAAACTGATCACCTCCATGCCACGCCGAATTGAGGCAGTAAGTAAAGCAAAAGGAGCCCCTACCAAGTATGGAGTACATGTACAGTAAATTAACATACTTGCCAGAAGGCCAACAATTCACTAAAAATGTTTTGTTATTGGTCTTATGAAGTATTCTAATTTGTTGAGATAGTGTGAATTGGTGGGTTTTTGTTAAATGGGAGCCAAAATCATCACAATTAAAAGAACCAAAGACTTGAAACTACTTCAAGTCTGTGTGCATTGAATTATTTAATACATGAGTTTCACAATTTGAGTTGAAATACTGAAATAAATGAACTTTTCCACAACATTCTAATTGATTGAGATGCACCTGTATATATAATATATAGATATATATATATATTATATATATATATATAATGGGACAAAAAAGAATGAAAATTGTGAAAAAAAAAAGAATCAGGTTCAACAAAAACATTAAAAAGCAAAAACTGCGTTTGAAACATGATAACAACAACAATAATAATAATAAAGGGAATAAAAGGCTACAGACACTATTTCAAATAACATTTAGAACAAGTCCTTCCTATAAATGGGATATACAGTATATATATATATATATATATATATATACAGGCCTCAAAACTAACTTTTTGGGCCAGAACGGCCAAATGGCCGGTATACTTAAGGGGGTCATATGATGTTGCTAAAATAACATTATTTTGT
The DNA here is from genome assembly GCA_018155175.1 of Sinocyclocheilus anophthalmus. Classification (NCBI taxonomy): domain Eukaryota; kingdom Metazoa; phylum Chordata; class Actinopteri; order Cypriniformes; family Cyprinidae; genus Sinocyclocheilus; species Sinocyclocheilus anophthalmus. Next base: position 97,686 of record JADLZN010003894.1, on the reverse strand, counting down.
GTATTTGGTGTGAGGAAATGTGTTTATGCGGTTTAAGGTTCAAAAACACATTATTTCCCACATACTGTACATATTGTTTCTCCTCTATGCCCCGCCTTTTGAAACGCGTTGATTTTTACAAAGCTCACGGTCTGAAAAGCGAGGTATGCTCTGACTGGCCAGCTATCCAGTGAGTTGTGATAGGCCGAATACCTCAAGCGTGAGACGGAAATTGTTACGGCCCCTTACAATATTGTGAGATGCCGGTCAGCCAGAGCGATGATTCAAAAATATGCAAAACCATTATAAACGGGCATTATGGATTATAATGATTTATATTGTCTTTTTACACGTTGCGTTGCATTGGGCCGCGTAAACATAAAACCATGTCGCATTTGTGATCGGAGAAATGACAAACAACAAAGCGCTACTCTACACTGCTCAAAAAAACTCGCTTTAAATATAAAAAAAATATAAAACACTTTAAATATAAAAGACGTACTTACAGTCTTTGAGTCAGCCGGCATTGTAGTCTACTCTCCCCAGGATCAGGAAACAGTCCTCCATAAAAAATGTGCTGCACACATCTGAATATTTTGGGTTGAAGTGTTCTGGAACAGTGTTGTAAATACAACTAACCACATTTCTAGTCGGGTCCTCTTTTGGAAGACCAAACAAAGAAATTTCGCTTTCACAACGAAACACACATCGTCACACACGGCGGGCTAGAGTGAGAGGCGGTGGCCTAGAGTGAGAGAGGATGGGGGCTAGGGGAGACTGGCAAGAGGGCTAGAGTGAGCAGGGGCTGGGGGCTAGAGTGAGGAACGGCGGGAGGTTTAGAGTGAGCAGAGGCGGCGGGCTTGAGAATGCCGCGGCTGGCGATTTCGACGAAGGAGCATCCGGAAAGACATGTGACGACTCCGGCCTGGACTCCATTTCGTCCACGGTGAAAGCCGATCCGACAATCCACAACGCAAAGTTGTTGTATTTCATCAGCAACCAGCACGGATCAGCTCCAGGCATGACGAAGCAGATATCGTCCTCTTTTGGAAGACCAAACAAAGTAGTTTCGCTTTCACAACGAAGCACACAGCGTCTTTACGACATGGCGGTGGCCAACAAAACTACCGCGAGAATAAAAGTTACGCCTTCTTTCTTTGCGTGACATTTGGGGCGGGGTATGCAAATCTTCCCACATAGTGATGTAGATAGGTGGGGGCGTGTTAGAATAAGCCATTTAAGGAAGGCGTGGCTGACTCTTAACTTATAAAAAATATCTCTTTGGATTTGAAACTTTACAGATCTTCTTTATGCACCAAGAGCTTGTAACACTCAAAGAGAAAGGAAAAATTGAAATCGCATCATATGACCCCTTTAAGGAAAATTTACCCAGCCAGATAATCTTTCGGACCAGACTGGAAAACAAAAACAACAGGTGGACACCAAAAAAAAAACTTTTAGATAATAGCAAAAAATCACAATCCTTGATTCCAGTTTCGATACTGTTAAAACTACTAGCTTAACCAATAAAAATATAATAGGCTACATTTTTAAAGACTAGTAAATAGTCAGTTGTAAAATAAGAGCAAATCAAATTACAAGCAATAGCACAAAATAGCCTACTATACAACAAAGATACAAATAAAAATGGTGCATTTCAGGCAGGTAACAGTGATTTTCAGGTAGCCTACAGAAATGTAATAAACTATGCTAATTAAATAACACTATAGTCTTTTTATCTTTTTTAAAGTTCAAGAGCAGTGAGTGATTGTTTTTTTTTTCTTTGTCCTATTTTCTTTGATCAACATTAAAAACGCATACAAAAGCAGGATTATTGGAATTCTGTGCCTATCACTTTAACACCATGTCTACACAGCAGCAGCTTGAAGTTGTCAATACTGGATGCGACAGTCAAGTCAAGTCAAGTTTATTTGTACAGCACTTTTCACGATACAAATCATTGCAAAGCAACTTTACAGCAAATTAAGTTTCTACAATATTTAGTGGTAGCTTATCAGTGGTGACTGTCAGTTAATGTACATATGGCAGAAATGTACGGAAAAAATCAATTTAAGACGTAATAAAAACAGACGATGAACAATATTAACAGCAATGATTATATGATGCAATCAAACTTGTAGCAAAATGTGGTAGTTCTGTATGTTGTTTTAGGGTTGGCATCATCTGAGGTCCTCTGAGGGGTTGGCATCATCTCTTCTCAGGTGTTCTGGATCCAGACTGAAGCTTGTGTAAATCTTAGTTACCATGGGATGTAAATCCCGTTGCAAAAACAGAGAAACAAATAGAGACATAATTAGCGTAGCTGCTGTTCCAACCAAGCAAAATTGATTTGTTTAACCCAAACTAAAGAATAATAATGTGCATTTGATCAGATATAACTGCAGTACAAGATTATGAGATGCATTATTTGAATGCTTGGCCAAAAGAGATGTGTCTTTAATCTAGATTAAACAGAGAGAGTGTGTCTGAACCCCAAACGTTATCAGGAAGGCTATTCCAGAGTTTGGGAGCCAAATGCGAAAAAGCATTATAGTGGACTTTGCTATCCTAGGTACTACCAAAAGTCCAGAGTTTTGCGACCTTAGGGAGCGTGATGGATTGTAGCGTGGTAGAAGACTAGTTAGGTACGCAGGAGCTAACCCATTAAGGGCCTTATAGGCAAGTAATAATATTTTGTAACAGATACGGACAAAGTGGCTGCTGCTTGGACTATTTCAGAAATAGAACAGGGAATCAGTTTACTTTCGGGGATTTGTTGTGTCGCGCCGCATCCTGTGTAGACAATATCACTGATTATAATGGGTTCTATTGTCTTGTGACACATTGCGTCAAGCGTGCCGGGTCATGTTGTTCTTCTTTCTCAGCTGTTAATGTTCACTTAAGAACCAACTACTTTACTAGGATACTCACAGAGACAGGCATTTTTTTTACATAATTTTGTGTGAATTTGTCCGTTCAAGCGCAGGAAGGAAGCAGAGCTCAAGATGCGGCTTTCAGGCCGGGGCCTCGGATGTTTAAACTTCCCACTCTGCGTGAGTAACGTGTGTCCTTTCATGTGTTCTAGCTCTTGAATATTTACATTGCAAAAGGCTTAAACTTTTGTGATGAAGCAGCACTGACCTGTTAACTGTACAGAGCATCGTTCACATTTGTTCACGTTTATGTTCTCACAACACTGCACAACATTTAGCCTACCGGCCATCTGGCGACTTGACAGTTTCATATACTCGCCAAACGCCGCAATTTTTACTCGCATTTGGCGCTTGGCGAGTGTTAATTTTAGCCCTATATTTATATATATATATAATATATATATATATAAATACACACATTATCTAAAAAGGGTGCAGCTCTATATATAGCAGGGGTACGAAAAGTATTCGACCCCTTACATTTGCAAGCTTTGTGCTATTGCAGCCATTTGCTAAAATCATTAAAAAGTTAATTTTTTTTCCTCATTAATCTACACACATCACCCCATATTGACAGAAAAACACAATTGTTGACATTTTTGCAGATTTATTAAAAAAGAAAAAATGAAATATCACATGGTCCTAAATATTCAGAACCTTTGCTGTGACACTCATATATTTAACTCAGGTGCTGTCCAGTTATTATGATCATCCTTGAGATGGTTCTACACCTTCATTTGAGTCTAGCTGTGTTTGATTATTCTGATTGGACTTGATTAGGAAAGCCCACACATGTCTATATAAGACCTTCAGCTCACAGTGCATGTCAGAGCAAAATGAGAATCATGAGGTCAAAGGAACTGCCTCAAGAGCTCAGAGACAGAATTGTGGAAAGGCACAGATCTGGCCAAGGTTACAAAAAAATTAACTTAAGGTTCCTAAGAGCACAGTGACTTCCATAATCCTTAACTGGAAGAAGTTTGGGACGACCACAGAACACTTCCTAGAGCTGGCCGTCCGGCCAACTGAGCTATCGGGGGAGAAGAGCCATCGGGGGAGAAGAGCCTTGGCGAGAAAGGTAAAGAAGAACCCAAAGACCACTGTGGCTGAGCTCCAGAGATGCAGACGGGAGATGGGAGAAAAGTTGTAGAAAGTCAACCATCACTGCAGCCCTCCACCAGTTGTGGCTTTATGGCAGAGTGGCCCGACGGTAGCCTCTCTTTAGTGCAAGACACATGAAAGCCCGCATTGGAGTTTGCTAAAAAACACCTGAAGAAATCCAAGATGGTGAGAAATAAGATTATCAGGTCTGATGAGACCAAGATAGAACTTTTTGGCCTTAATTTTAAGCGGTATGTGTGGAGAAAACTAGGCACTGCTCATCACCTGTCCAATATAGTTCCAACAGTGAAGCATGGTGGTGTCAGCATCATGCTGTGGGGGTGTTTTTTCAGCTGCAGGGGGGGGGGGGGAAAGGACGACTGGTGACAAACGAAAGGGAACAGATGAATGCGGCCAAGTAACCGGGATATCCTGGACGAAAACCTTCTGTAGAGTGCTCAGGACCTCAGACTGGGACGAAGGTTTACCTTCCAACAAGACAATGATCCTAAGTACACAGCTAAAATAACGAAGGAGTGGTTCACAACAACTCTGTGACTGTTCTTGAATGGCACAGCCAGAGCCCTGACTTAAACCCAATGAGCATCTCTGGAGAGACCTAAAAATGGCTGTCCACCCACGTTTACCATCCAACCTGACAGAAATGGAGAGGATCGAAAGGAGGAATGGCAGAGGATCCCCAAATCTATGTGTGAAAAACTTGTTGCATCTTTCCAAAAAAGACTCATGGCTGTATTAGATAAAAAGGGTGCTTCTACTAAATACTGAAAAAAGGGTCTGAATACTTAGGACCATTTTATATTTCAGTTTTTCTTTTTTAATAAATCTCCAAAAATGTCAACAATTCTGTGTTTTCTGTCAATATTGTGTGCTGTGTGTACATTAATGAGGAAAAAAAATTAACTTTTTAATGATTTTAGCAAATGGCTGCAATATACAAAGAGTGAAAAATTTAAGGGGGTCTGAAAACTTTCCGTACCCCACTGTATATCATTCAAAACTTTTGACTGAATTTTACAAAAGATTGCCATTTCAAATATATCCAGCTTCCACAAAAATACTAAGATGCTAAAAGTGATAATAGGAATAAAAAAAACAATTGTTTTACATTGTAATAACATTTCACAATATTACTGTGACATTTCACAGCCTTGGTGAACATAAGAGACTTTTTTTTAAAAATAAAAATATCTTAAATTTTTGACAGGTAGTGTTACAGTTATAGTTATACTGTATCATCCAGCCTGGCAGGGTTTATTTTAACACAATGTCATTTAAAGAAATATCAGAGTGATCTCCAATCAAACCTCAGCTTCAGGTGATTGATTGAGTCTTTGATCAGGTGAAAGAATTTGAGGTCAAGTACTCACAGTACATTTTGGGACGCGCCTCGTTCAACCAAGAGCTTGACCACCTTTATTTGCCCATTCTTTACAGCATCGTGCAGTGGAGAGTCGTTCTGATAGCCTGGAGTGTTCAACAGCGCCCCCTCCTGGAGCAGTTCCTCCACCACTCCCAGGTGACCCAGATTACAAGCCTCATGCTGCAAAATCAAAAACACAAATACAATGCATAATTGCCTTAGTAGCAGATATAACAATGTTGTCATATTATGAAGGATTAAATGATCAACAGCATTATTATAATAGTTTGGACCCAATAATTCCCTAGAATCAACAACTTGGCAAAGGCCTTTAAACTAGACCCGTGGAATTTATGACTGAGGGGAAATGCAGTTATATATTCACAGAGATTTTTCTTTAAGAAACTTAGAACATGTTGTGGTTCATTATTATTCAGTTGTGAAAGGTTTTTCATAGAAGATTTATGATTCAGCTGTTAAGAATCCCCTTTACTAATTCTCAACAGCCTACTGTAATGTGAAAGAAATAATGATACATTATTTAAATTATAAAGTACATTTGTAACAAAATTTCAAGCATATGGACCCTGATCTAGGGGTCACACTTGCAGGGGTCACTGAATATTTCTCAGTGTATGTTTACTTATTAAAGTACATTTCTGTAGAGGCACAAATCGTAAAGCCTATAAAAAAATACAAAAAAGTATTTTTACTAAATACAGAAAAGTACTGTTCAGGAAAGAAAGATACAGTTGACTGAAAACACACTGAACTTTTGTCTATATGGGGTAAGCATTGTCTATAACGTTATATAGGGTAAGTTGTCACAATGAAACCTGCTATTAAACAACGTGTTATATGTAACATTTAAGCCATTGACAATTTAACAGCAAAACAATTTTAAAAATGCAAACTAAACAAAAAAAAAAAAAATATCAAAACAACACTTCATATCCTGTCTAACGTGACAACTTGCACAGTTTAAACTGTCAGTGAAATATTGTGGGTTAAATAGACGCTTGCGAAAGCATGATATTTTAATTGTGATGAGTGCCTGAGTTGGAGGACAAATTGGAAAAAAAAAATATTCTTATGTAATAAACTATAATTAAAAATAATTTATGAACGCAAACAATAAAAAAGGAAAACTAAAAAAAAAACTATATATATAGATATATATATATTACAGTGTAGGTGTGTCTTTAGTTGTGTTGGGTGTGTGTTGTTGTGTGTTGTGTTTGTTGTGTGTGATGTTGTGTGTGTGTGTGTGTGTTGGGTGGGTGTGTGTGTGTGTGTGTGTGACCCTGAACCACAAAACCAGTCATTAGGGTCACTTTATGAAATGAGATGTAACACAAGCTAAAGCTGAATAAATAAGCTTCCATGGATGTTGGTTGTTAGGATAGGATCAATATTTTGGCCAGATACAACTAGTTTGAAAATCTGGGAACTCTGAAGGGTTGCAAAATAATATCGCCTACTTTTAAAAGTTGCCAATATGAAGGGCTTTTAGCCATGCATACTTACTAATCAAAAATTAAGTTTTGACATATTTACAGTAGGAAATTTACAAAATAGCTTTACCTAAAATGTCCTAATGATTCCCAATAATTTTGACCCATACAATGTATTTTTGGTATTGCTACAAATATCCCCCAGCGATTTAAGACTGGTTTTGTGGTCCTTAGGTCTATATATTAGTATATATATATATATATATATATTATATATATTTATATTATATATTATCATTGTATATAATAAAATAAAATAAAATAGTAGTATTGATTGTTGCAAGAATTTATTTCATACCTTTCTGTGGAATGTTGTCCCTTCTAAAATATTGCACAAACAGTAAATGTACAAGCTTTTGTGTAGCCAAAGCTTTTTGAACATTTTTTGAACATTTGGAAAAACAACCACAAACCACCAGAAGGGTAATGGTAAAAATTCCAATAACCATTAAGACAGTTTAAGTATTCAGTGAACCTACACGCATTGGCTAGCGGCAGGGGTAGGCAAGTTCGGTCCTAGAGAGGCACAGTCCTGCAGAGTTCAGCTCCAAACCTAATAAAACACACCTGAACAAGCTAATCAATCTCTTTAGGATTACTAAGGCTGTAGGCAGGTGAGTTTTTTTTTCAGGGTTGGAGCTGAACTCTGCAGGACTGCGGCTCTCTAGGACCGAACTTGCCTACCCCTGTGCTAGGGTAACATATATTACTGTACATACAGGGAAAAGCTTTCCAACCATTTTCAGCCCAGACAACCTCGAACAAGAGACAAGGGTGTTATGTGTAAAAGATTTATGTAGGATTGTGTGTGATTGCTCTGGGCCCCCCCCCCCCCCTCACCAGTGGTTGTCCCCCCCACCCCGCACCCGGCATGTCCGTACACCCACGGTTGGGGTTGGCTCCCTGAGCAAGGAGCTTACGGACCTCCTCCACATCACCCTGTACAGAAGACCAGGGTCAAGAGGTCTGTGGTAGCAGATACTGATCAACCAGACTCAAACACTGACCTAGCATCAATCATTAAGTGACCAAAATGACTCGTTGCTGGAATGCTAACAAAGAACAGTCTCAGTTCAACTAATTCAACTAATATAATGCTGCTATATAATGTGTATATAATGGGCTTACAGATTTCGCCACACATTCAACTTTTACAGTTTGTGCTTGTTAAGCATGTCAAGTTTATTCATTTAGCGCATTTCCCACACTCTGGTATTCAGTTTCGCTTTAAAAGCTATTTATAATGAAGGGCACAAGAAATTGGGTTTATTTTATCTTTATATTTTTCATTCTTGTTCCGTATACCATTAAAATTTGAAGGATTTTTGTGAAGTAAGGGGAACTAAAATACTTGCTTTTAGTGTTTACAACATTTATAAAAATGTAGTTTAATTTACCAGTATTTTAATAACTCTCTAATACAAACCCAATTCCAAAAAAGTTGGGACACTGTACAAATTGTGAGTAAAAAAGGAATGGAATAATTTACAAATCTCATAAACTTATATTTTATTCACAAAAGAATATAAATAACATATCAAATGTTGAAATGTCATGCCAAATATTGGCTCATTTTGGATTTCATGAGAGCTACACATTCCAAAAAAGTTGGGACAGGTAGTAATAAGAGGCCGGAAAAGTTAAATCTACATATAAGGAACAGCTGGAGGACCAATTGACAACTTATTACCCGCCAATGCAACATGATGGGTATAAAAAGAGCCTCTCAGAGTGGCAGTGTCTCTTAGAAGTCAAGATGGGCAGAGGATTCCCCAATTCCCCCAATGCTGCGGCGAAAAATAGTGGAGCAATATCAGAAAGGAGTTTCTCAGAGAAAAATTGCAAAGAGTTTGAAGTTATCATCATCTACAGTGCATAATATCATCCAAAGATTCAGAGAATCTGGAATAATCTCTGTGCGTAAGGGTCAAGGCCGGAAAACCATACTGGATGCCCGTGATCTTCGGGCCCTTAGACGGCATTGCATCACATACAGGAATGCTACTGTATCACAACATGGGCTCAGGAATACTTTCAGAAAACATTGTCGGTGAACACCATCCACCGTGCCATTCGCCGTTGCCGGCTCAAACTCTATAGGTCAAAAAAGAAGCCATATCTAAAAATGATCCAGAAGCGCAGGCGTTTTCTCTGGGCCAAGGCTCATTTAAAATGGACTGTGGCAAAGTGGAAAACTGTTCTGTGGTCAGACGAATCAAAATTTGAAGTTCTTTTTGGAAAACTGGGACGCCATGTCATCCGGACTAAAGAGGACAAGGACAACCCAAGTTGTTATCAGCACTCAATTCAGAAGCCTGCATCTCTGATGGTAAGGGGTTGCATGAGTGCGTGTGGCATGAGCAGCTTACACATCTGGAAAGGCACCATATCAATGCTGAAAGGTATATCCAAGTGCTAGAACAACATATGCTCCCATCCAGAAGTCATCTCTTTCAGGGAAGACCTTGCATCTTCCAACATGACAATGCCAGACCACAAACTGCATCAATTACAACATCATGGCTGCGTAGAAGAAGGATCCGGGTACTGAAATGGCCAGCTGCAGTCCAGATCTTTCACCCATAGAAAACATTTTGGCGCATTTTCCCATTTTTTAAAGAGGAAGATGACGAAAAAGAAGCCTCAGACAGGTGAGCAACCTAGGAAGACTGTATTAGACAAGAATGGTATGAGAATCTCCATTCCTATTCCTATAAACTTGAGCAACGTGTATCCTCAGTCCCGATGTTTGAAGACTGTTTATAAAAAGACAGAGGGGATGCCACAGCAAGTGTGTGAAACTGCCTTGCCACAAACTTTTTGCGATGTGTGATGCATGACATTAAAATCAACCTATTGTCCCTTAAATTAAAAATTTTCTCGTTTGCAAACAATTGACACGTGCCGTATCTATGTTGTACTTCTGAATAAAATATATGGAAACATTTGTTTAACACGTTTTTATTACAATCTTGTACTGTGTCCCATCCACTTTTTGGAAGGGTTTGTGTATAGATAAATTTCTGTTAATAATAAAACCTGCAATTAATGAAGTATAAACTTTTGTTTTCCAGCAAAATAAGGTTATTAAAATAGGGCATCCACCATATTTAAAATATTTACGAGATCAGGGATAATTATGTTCTCATAGTCATGGCAACAAGAGATAAATAGAAGAGATTAAAAATATTCACTTATTTATACTATTTCGTGCTCTTAAACAAAATAAAAACACCTCAGCAATTATCATATCTTTAAATGCTACCAAGTTCATATTTCGGCATCCAACATTACAAATGTTAGTATGGAAAGGTACTATAGGTACTTTGAAATTTGCTAGTTAGTTTTACAGGTGCATATCAATAATTTAGAATGTCGTGGAAAAGTTAATTTAGTTCAGTAATTCAACTCAAATTGTGAAAACTTGTGTATTAAATAAATTAAATGACACAGACTGAAGTAGTTAAGTCTTTGGTTCTTTTAATTGTGATGATTTTGGCTCACATTTAACAAACACCCACCAATTCAATATCACAACAAATTAGAATATGGTGACATGCAATCAGCTAATCAACTCAAAACACCTGCAAAGTTTTCCTGAGCATTCAAAATGGTCTCTCAGTTTCGTTCACTAGGCTACACAATCATGGGGAAAACTGATCTGACAGTTGTCCAGAAGAAAATCACTGACACCCTTCACAAGGAGGGTAAGCCACAACATTCATTGCCAAATAAGCTGGCTATTCACAGAGTGCTGTATCAAAGCATAATAAATGCAAAGTTGACTGGAAGGAAGAAAGTGGGTGGGAAGGAAAAAAAGATGCACAACCAACCGAGAGAACTCGCAGCCTTATGAGGATTGTCAAGCAAAAAATCGATTCAAGAATTTGAGTGAACTTTACTAGGAATGGACTGAGGCTGGGGTCAAGTTATCAAGAGCCACCACACACAGACGTGGCAAGGAATTTGGCTACAGTTGTCGATTTTCCTCTTGTTAAGCCACTCCTGAACAACATCAGAGGCGTCTTACCTGCGCTAAGGAGAAGAAGAACTGGACTGTTGCCCAGTAGTCCAAAGTCCTCTTTTCAGATGACCCAAGGTCCTAGAGTCTGGAGGAAGTGTGGAGAAGCTCATAGCCCAAGTTGCTTGAAGTCCAGTGTTAAGTTTCCACAGTCTGTGATGATTTGGGGTGCAATGTCATCTGCTGGTGTTGGTCCATTGTGTTTTTTGAAAACCAACGTCACTGCACCCGTTTACCAAGAAATTTTGGAGCACTTCATGCTTCCTTCTGCTGACCAGCTTTTTGAAGATGCTGATTTAATTTTCCAGCAGGATTTGGCACACTGCCAAAACCACCAAAAGTTGATTAAATGACCATGGTGTTGGTGTGCTTGACTGGCCAGCAAACTCACCAGACCTGAACCCCATAGAGAATCTATGGGGTATTGTCAAGAGGAAAATGAGAAACAAGAGACCAAAAAATGCAGATGAGCTGAAGGCCACTGTCAAAGAAACCTGGGCTTCCATACCACATCAGCAGTGCCACAAACTGATCACCTCCATGCCACGCTGAATTGAGGCAGTAATTAAAGCAAAAGGAGCCCCTACCAAGTATTGAGTACATGTACAGTAAATGAACATACTTTCCAGAAGGCCAACAATTCACTAAAAATGTTTTTTTTTATGGTCTTATGAAGTATTCTAATTTGATGAGACAGTGAATTGGTGGGTTTTTGTTAAATGTGAGCCAAAATCATCACAATTAAAAGAACCAAAGACTTAAACTACTTCAGTCTGTGTGCATTGAATTTATTTAATACACGAGTTTCACAATTTGAGTTGAATTACTGAAATAAATGAACTTTTCCACAACATTCTAATTTATTGAGATGCACCTGTATATAACAGCTTTATTAAATTGTTTTTTAATTTTAATTTTAAATGATTTTAAGGTCATCTAAATGTAAAAACCGGAAAAATAGCATAAATAAAGCATGTACAAGTATGCAATTATCAAATATCAGTCGATCGATACAGAATACCACTTAAAAAACTAACATGGTATCAATATAGTGTATCCCTACTGTACTTATCAACTTTTAAAAGGGAGAAGAAAACATTTTCCATGTCTTGATGTAAAGACTGTCTTGAAACTATATTTTTGCACAAATTGATGTAATTTTGCCAACATGCGGATATAAGTGAAAACATGGCAGCTAAGTGCAGTGGTGTCTCTCCGTTGTGATTCCTTTTTATGTAAGAGGGACTTGCCTGTTTGTGTCTCACACTTGAAGACTTCTTCCCAAGGTCAGGGGTAGCTGGTGTGATTGAGTTCACATTCTGCTTCTCACTGGAATGTCTGGATGTTTTCAGACTCTGAGAGTGGTCGTCAGTTGAAGCAGTTTCTTCTCTAGATGATCTCTTCTTCCATCCTGAATTTGTTCTGGGTTGTTTTAGCGTTCTCTGTGGATCATCACAGTCCTGATCCTCTCTGGTTCTCTTACGCACTCTGGGAAGAGAAGGCTGAGGAGGCCCTGGAGTGTTTTCATTGGATTCTTGTGGGATATCAGTGACAGGCTCAACCTGTGCATCGTAACATGGTGAACTCAAAGTTGCAGAGTTTTCCAAATCGCTTAGGATGCTTTTTGGGGGACTGGGAATTTCATTCTGTGCTGCAGAAGATGGACAGCCTTATGAGTCTCCACAGGTTGGCTGTGAGGGAAATGGAAAGAAACTCTCTTACTGGACCTCCTGTTGTCATCTCCAGAGCTCACTTTTTCATCCTCTTCATCCTTCTTGTCTATAGCACCTTCTTTTCCAAAGGCCCAATGCTGATTGATAGCCTCTAGCTTCAGCCTCTTACATTCTTGCATAGTCTGAGTCCATGTTTTGGGCCTTTGACCACCACCGGTTTGTTTGATCCTTCTTTTCTTTATTTTCTTATTTGCCTTCCCCTGTGGAGGGGAGGATGACCCAGACTCCTGGGAGGAAGAGGTGAAGTTAAAGACGGAAAGGTCTTTGGAAGAAGGTGATGGATTGGCTTTCTTTCCCTGGACTTCATTTGATGTGTTTGAGTCATCAGGTTTCTAAATGCAGCAGCGTACTTTACGACTCTTTGGGCTAAACCATATTTTGATGTTCTTCTTATTCTTAGGGATATACCTCTCATCCGACTGTATGGTATCGGTGGCCATGGCTAAGGGAATCACAAAGAGAATCACATTGCACCAGTCAATAATAATAATAAAAAAGTAATCTTACAAAGTTGTGCACATTCAAGTATTAAATAAAGGACACAATAACTTAAAAACACCTCTTCAATAAGAAACTTGGATGGTAATTCAGAAAGTATGTATATATATATTTTTTTTTTTAAATACCGAAATTAATTTAAAGTCAATCAATTAGGCGGTGTTACAGTGCTCCAAATAAGTGAATAAATAAAACATAATTATTTTAAACATTATTTAAGGGGGAATATTATATATTTATATAGTCTATTTAAAATATAAACTGTATAATACTATTCATTATTCGTTATTATAGTTAACTAAACTAAAAAAATACTTAAATACATTTTAACTGGAATAATAAAAACTATAGACATTTTTTTATTTGTTTTAAAAATAAATTATGAATATTGTTTTCTTTTAGTTATTCCATTTGACATTATTGAATTCATTACCATTATTATTTTATATTACATAACCCTGAAAAAATGTTTTGTGTACATGTGAGTTCAATATAAAGATAATATCTGATATTTTTTATGAAATGTATGATGCAAATTATGTTTTTCAAAAATGTATGGAACCACCAAAAACACATATTCTCAAGTAGATTAGCTGGTTCATTTGGAGCTTTTTTAAAAAAAGATTTCTCCCTTCCATCATCTCAGACATTCTTATTTGTCATTGCTTTAAAAATAAATAAATAGAATAAAATGTGAGGTGCAATGAGCACATTTATTCGGTGGTTTTATTCGCTTCTCCTGCCTAGCTGTTGTCTTTGATGCTACAGCAGCACCAGAATGAGTGAACCAGCATGACCTCTCCACCAACTCAATCTCCTGTGCAGTGTTTAACACCCTTACCCCTGGGGCACAGACAGCACAACTCTCTGCCATCGGCAACAGCACCCCAAGCTCAGAGAAAACTGCTAAAGCTACTATAGAAAATTACATTGCATAATTATAGTCATTATCAGTCTCAAAGTTCAGTTGGAGATTTGTGTATTGGAAAATAGAGAACATCATTTGAAGTACATAGTGTTCGGCACATTACATAAAGGGACATAATTATAATATACATGTCTTAAAGTTATGATCAGGGTTGACTCTGCACCAAAGGGGGCATTTGTGGTCCAAGCCCCCCCAAATGAGTTACTGTGCCTCCCTTTCCCCTCCCCCGAACGTGAGTGAATTGAACCGTGGCGCATTCGAAAGCAATTGCACACACTTTCGCAAGCAGGTGAAACCCACTCACTCAACATGATTTCAGCAGCCGCAGGCTTCCCCTAGAAATATAAATGCTAAAAATATATTTTATGTGCTGTGGCGCCGGCTCTGGTTATAACTGGTACTTGATGTCATGTCTTACTGGAGGACTCTGGGGGGTTCAGGAGAGACTCCAGTTAGAACCAGCATGGGGTCCGCAAAAGATCTATAGGACGACCACATACATACGCGGATTTATACTTATAAGGGCAAGGTGATATAGTGGGGGAGAAAATAAATAAATATTTAAATGTATACATCAAATACATAAATCTATTTATTTGTTTGCTTATTTTAATATACATTTAAATAAACAAATATAATTGTTTATTATACACACACACGCACACACACATTTATGTTTTCATATATAAATGTCTATACTTTTTATCAATAATTAATGATCAATTTATTTATCATACTTTTAGCATATTATCTATAATTAAATTATACTACAATTTATCATAAGTACAATATGTATACTTTATATAAACCATATTTATCACATACACACACACACACATGATATAAAATAATATTATATGGTTTTTGAAAGTGATACTTCTGTTAACCAAGGTACCTTTTAAATAATCAAAAATACAGTGAAACCATAATCAAGTTGCAAAATATTACCATTTGAAACAGTAGCTTTGTAATTCAATCTTGATTTGTGTAGAAAATACCCATTTTGAGCAGCCAATAGTGCAGTCTAAGACAACACTGCATTAATTCACTCTTTAGCACTGTAATGTGTTAATTTATTGCTAAAGAAACCTCTCTTATTATCTTAGTGCAGTTTAAAAAGGTTGTGCTACTCAATGAAGTGTAGAAAGTCCAATTTTGACTTCAAAAAGGGCTGTAAAGAAACAGCTTTCTCTAGAAGTTCATAAGTCTATTGCTTATTTGAGAGATAAAGGCTATCGCATGTACCACTGCCTTGAAAGAAGAAAGCAAACTGTATTTAACCAGGACAAAGAGTGAAGTGGACAGCCCAGATGCACAACACTGCAGAAGGCAAGAACTTCAGAGTCTCTAGCTTGAGAAACAGACTCCTCACCGATGCTCATCTGGCAGCTTCAATGATCAATTAAGTTTTTGGCGTGTTCAGACGTCTGAGCTGCTTTCATTATGAAACTAATTCGCCCTTTGTTTTTGTTTTATCACAATGTCCAATGAAGTGAATGTACAAGTTAATACAAAATTGCATAATTTTTTACTATTAGTGCTCCTAAAATTAATAAAAATGGAAAATTTATTTACAAATAAAATCAAAATATTTTATCAAAACATGTTTTCTTGATCATTTTAAATGATTGAGTTAACTACCATGGGTAGTTTGTGATTGACTGATTTTCTTAAATGTACAATAGTGAATAGTGATTTGAATAATTTCCATTTTAATTTACTAACTCAAGTACAGTTCCTAACCCTATATCTATTTCAGTCCGGACTATGTTTTATGTAAATTTGCTTTAAAAATCCATCTGTAAAATGTAGTGGAGTTATTTAGCCTTTTAAAATGCTGTTGTGTGAGGGGTTAACAATATGGTATATTTTAAAATGACACCAATGAAAAATGATCAGAAAGTGTCCCACTTTGCCTGTGTGCCCCTATATATGTAAAGGGAAAAGACAGAACATGCTTGAAATGCAGTCTGGACATTGGATAGTCCATTTCCACAGCGCTCAATTTTCTATGCAAAGAAATTGCATACCTCAACTCGTGACATAAAGAACCAATTGCACTACATTCAAAAAGACAAACGCCCAACAACTGCATGTGAAAAATAGCTTTAATGTAAAAATAAGCTTGGTACATTTTTAAAAGAGGAACTGTGCCTTGAAGCAGACAGAGGAAAGGGCCAATGAAATATTTAGTACATTCTTGCACAAGAGATGTGCCTTCAGAGAAAATATTAATGAGAGTGAAGATGTGCAGACATTGAAGAATCATTTATACCTCGAAGCCAAAAAGGTCTTTGTGATTTATATCAACCCCAGAAAAGAGCTGCTTTGATGCAGCCAGCAATTTAAGAGGATGGACTCTTCAGTCTGCATACATATTTAACTCTGTATTGCACGGATCACATACACTCATTGTGGTTGTTTATGTAAATTATTTATGTTTCACTCTGTACACATATTTAATTCTGTGTTGAGTAACACATTGTTGGTAGTTTATGTAATTATTAGGTGTGTGATTTGTATTATACTACCCCTATATACCCCATATATCTGGTAGAGCTAATTAAATTTCAAACAATTTAGTAAATAAATGACTTCATTTTCTTTGAAAGCAGCAGTGGACTTGTTTGATGACAAATGAAAGACTAATGAATTGCATCAAACTATGTAAACTAATGCAGATTTTCCACTTGAACTTGCATATTAACCCTTTTAAAGTGATACAAATAGCAGCCAAATTCCATAAAAAGGTCATGGAATGTTGATCAATATTTGAACCCAAGTGTGGAAGAACAGAAAGAGTAAATTAATACATAATTTTCATATAAATCCTCAATAACTATATCCATAATGTATTTGGCCACTTCATCATTCAATGCAAAATAGTTTAAAATCACAACACTAAAATATGACATAGCATGTAAAATATTTCTTACATATTAAATTAATATCTTTTTTTGAGGTTCATTGAATGGTATAATGTGCAAGTATTTCATTGGTCCAAAGCATTGTACGAGTCTAGACTGTCAATGTCCGTTGCTTCAGTGACTTCCTGTTCGTCTGTGTCCGTCTTCCCCATGGCAAAGTTAATGAAAACCTAAGGAGACAAGTCAAGACAATCGTTTAGTCTCCACACCACCACCTCTGTGTCTTTTTTAATTTCTCTCCACTTCCTTCACTAAACATTCAAGAACTACTCACTTGTTTACTCCTTTATTCACTATTAGTTAATAGACAAAGTAATATTTTGTCATTATTTATTCACATTTCAGTGTATTTTGGTCTTTTCCTCGCACACTGACTTCAAAAGGTATACGATATAGTGTAAGGACTACTTATATAGGTCTCTTATAGCTTGACAAATCACTACGAACTGCAGTTGTATTGAAAAGAGCTGTGTGAAAATTCTTCAGACAAAGAAAATCTACCTTTGTGTTTCACAGAACAACAGCATGAGGGTAAATAAATAATGACCACAATCATCTTATGTATCTTACCTCATCTAGAGTGGTCTGGCAGACTGAGAAGTGTTTGATTTGCAGTACAGCTTTGTTGGACTCTAACAGACCAAAGATTGAAGCCACACCACCGGGAGCAACAGGCACATGGTACTCCACCATATTTGAGTGATGATCCTTCATGGACAGAAAGATGATGGACAATATTAATTTAGAGTAGACAACAAAAATACACTTTAATGGGGTCACATCATAGATTTTTATGCCCATTTCCACACTCTCTCTGACCCATGACCCCTGCTGTTTTATTTTGCAGCTGTGCCTTCAAGACTTATGTAAACGCATTTGAAATGAGATATGGCGTATTGCTGTCAAGTCAATATACTGTACTTTTAAATAACTTCAGCTTCAACTTCTCAATAACTTTAACTTCATTATGATGTGCTCGGTTTCTCACCTTCAGGAACGTGCTGGGGAAATTCTGCTGCATGAAGTTACTGATCATATCTACATCACAGGAGGCTCCAGCTAAGTACATCTTTACTGTGAATCCTTTGCCAAACCTGTCAGATGAACAGAGATTATTTTATCACCAGGGACAAAATTATGAAGTGTCTGCAGGAGATATCAGGCTCCAGAGCAACAATAAGTGTGGAAAACAAAAGGAGACATGAGAGAACCAAGAAAAATAATTGGTAGGAGGAAACACAGGGTACAGAAAGATAAGCCACTGACCTGTTCTTGATGTGCTGTAGGGAGCCGAGACATCTGAACTGTCCTTTTACCATTATAGCCAGACGGGTGCAAAGGGCCTCACACTCCTCCATGCTGAAGGACACAAACACACATTGCTGAAACTCTCTGTTCAACTCTCTCAAACCCATGAAAACTGACAAAAACTTATTGTAGAAGCGCCCCATACTTAATGATCACACACATCATAAGAGATACATAGTATCTTAGTATACAATATTTCACTGTCTTCAAACTTCAAAGCTTTTTAAAATCAATTTAAAGTTTCAGGCAATGCTTAGTAAAGCCAATAGTCAAAGTTTGTCTTAACAAACTTTCATTTTATCTAGTTTCCACTGATAACTGAATACAGAAGCCCGCTATAAAGGCAAAATGGATATATATGATATATATAATATAATTATACAGTTTAAAGCAGGAATTTATAACGATGATTAACTGACTGACCTGTGCATTAAATGGTTATACTGCATACACCGCCGCCCAAAGCCAACGAATATATTATAGCTGCCATGCATATAATATATATACTATATAATATATATATATAATAATATATATATTTATATAGATTATATTAGATCACAACCTATACACCCACCCCACTTTATTTATTTCAATAATTAAAAAAAAAACATATATTTAGGTTTTATTTTTCCTTTCATTTTCTAAAGAATGTTCTGAGACTGCATTGATTTTACTCTAATGACAGCCTTAGCATAAATCTTCATATAGTTTTGTGAAATACAAATGCATTTGCATATAATTTTTTATATTTTTCTTCAATTCATACATCTAACATCTAATAGATGGTTGCTTAGTACAATGACAATGTAAAGGCCAGTTATTGTCTTTATAAGATCATCATGCTTAATATTTTTCTCAGCACAAATAGGTCTATATACATGAAAATATGTAGCTACCTTTATAATTTACAAAAGATGTCCCTCATATTTAAAAGAGGATCATCATATTTGAATGTATTTAGCACCAAAAAGCTTGAAAACCCCTGGTCTAAGAGACTCGATTTTGGCTAAATGTGTCATTACTACCACCTATTTGTTTGGAGGAAGTGATCATACCTGTGTGATGTCAGGACCACAGCACATTTGCCCATCACTTGCTCAGAGATGATCTTCCAAAGGTGACGTTTGGAACGTGGGTCCATTCCAGAGCTGGGTTCATCCTGAGAGGTTAGAGGAGACATGTACAGTAAGAAACATGTGGGATGTTTCTCTGCGCTTACAGAACAAAAGAAAAACCTAATGCAAAACCCACACACTCTCCAGGTAAATGCAATCGTGCAATGCCAAAATTTGAAGTCAGAATAACTGATGTGCTGTGAGACTTTGGCCAAACAGCACACCGACGCATTTCAAGAGATATTTGTAATAAGAGTGCAACATTTTACCCATTCAAACTCCTCTAAGCAAACACTCAAGACAACATGCAATACAGTGATTTATAGTGTAGCTCTATGACTAACTCAACAGTAACTAGTCTCAGCTTAGCATAATGTGCATTTTTTTACTCACCAGGAGAAGGATCTGAGGGTTTCCGATCAGGGCCAAGGCTGTCGACAGTTTCCGGCGTGTTCCACAACTGTAGCTCTCACTTGTGTTGTTTCTGTGGTAATTCAGCTCCAACTTTTTCAACAGATAGTTCACAACCTAAAGAAAAAAAAGATCAAATAATGAGATTCTCATAGCGTGTATCATAATAATGGAATGTTAGATAAGAAAGCAGATAATTTGATTTTCTGATGGAAATATACAGTAAGTGCTTCTTACACATGCAAAATTCACAATTTTAGGGTGTTGTGGTTGGTTGCCAGGGCGTTGCTAAAGTATGTGGTTGCTAAGGTGTATTTGGGTGTTGTTATGTGGTTTACTGGAGTTTCTTCAAATCCTTTTAAACACTACTAATAATTTAAAAAATAATTATACTGCACTACCCGTCAAAACAAAAGCTTGATGGTTTAATGTTAGAAGAAATTAAGACAGCCTCAAATATAACTCTTGTCATTTTACATCTGTACTATAAAATAAAATTATGATTATTACTATTTTTTTTCTACAGTGAATATTACAATAGTACAATCTTCTTGTTTAATATTTTTAGTTTTATTATTACTTATTAATAATTAATATTATTACTCTAATAATAAAATTATCATATTAGTATATAGTCAAATTGATATATAATGTCAGTCTTTTTAGCCAAACTGTGCACCCCTACAAACAAACAAGCACAGCAAACTGATGTCAAAAGAGACTGAGTATTAATAGATTGTTAAGTCAATTCCTTCTCTGCCCTTTTTATAGAAGGGTAACATCATCATTACAGGGTGCCGGTTTTACTTCATTTTCGACAAAGTTGCACTTCATATCAACTTTACTTAAAGATTGAAAGGGTTACTTCAGCCAAACATTAATATTCTGCTATAATTTACTCACCCTTATGTCATATAAAACCTGTGTGACTTTCTTTCTATTAACATAATACAAAAGGACAACTTGTGTAGCATGTTCAGGAAGCTCTCTTTCTTACACTGAAAGTGTATGGTGACCAAAGACTGTCAAGCACCAGAAGGGAAAAAAGCAGCACAAAAGTAGTCTATATGACTTGTAAACTACTATTAATATGATAAGTCTTCTGAAGCCAATCGATAACTTTGTGTGAGAAACAGAATAAATTATTCCCTGAAAATATTGCCCTTGGTCACCATCCACTTTCACTGTATAAACAAAAGCAGCATGAACATTCTTCAAAGCATTTCCTTGGCAGAACGGAAGTCAACATGAGGTTGAGTAAACAATGGATTTCTAAAAATGTAATAACTATAATCAAACACTGTAGCTGGAAAGCTTAATAAAAAGCATCTTTATTTTGACTTTCATCTACAAAGGGACTCCCTTTTCACAATTTCTGTGGATGTCTCACCTGGGAGAATGTTCTAAGACTGTATAAGATTATATACTTGGTTAGCCTGCAGATTCTTTCTCCGCAGGCTAACCTAGTATCAGTAGAGACAGCCCTGAATTACTTTAGAGGGAAAGAGCTTGACAGGAAGGTATATGCATTAACAGTCATGTGCTCATAACGTCATAAATGCGTGTCACAGTCTCTGATCATAATGGAGTTGATATATTCAGTTCAAACATAAGCTTTCATGATCAAAATATTGTGCGGATGCAATACAGAGAAATTAGGCATAAATCAATGTGATTTATCTTCTAAACAGTTCTCCTATAAATCTTCAACGATTTAGCTGTTGAGAACAGCACAGCTTGTTCTGCATTACCAAAATGAATGCCTTTGACTCTAAAATTTGATCTAGAAGCTCATTTATTCCGTATATGTACCTATTTATTGAACATTAGAACAATTCTCATATTGACATTGTTGCTGCTTTATAAAAGCAATAAAGCTACGATTCACTGTTACACATAGCTAACAAAAAAAAAAAAAAAAAATAAAAAAAAAATATCACATACACATTAAAAAAAAGTCATTGTTTAATAGGAACACTATTCCAACTTAACTAATTTTCATAATAAGTTGCTAAAATGACATGGCAACTTTTTATGCAAGCTATATTCCCTCAGACCAGTGTTTCAATCTTTAGGACAACTGATAACGAGTTCACATCTGCAGCCAAAGGCAAGTTTTATAGAAGTGCTTTTTACCAATAATCCTGAGAGAATGCAAGATTAATTCGCTTCCTCATTAATCAATGTGGAGGAGAGCCAACCATTTCCTGTCAAATGCAATACTCGGACTATACCAAACTAAGATCTGTTTGCATCTTACTGAGAAGTCCAGCAGGGATTTCCAGGTGGGTCGATGATGGGTAAAACTGGTGAAGTTAAGAGTTAAAAAGTCTGGTGGCAACAGCAGCATCTCAATCAAAATATATGCCGGTCCTTTCAATATGACTGTTCCATTTCCTGACATGTTTTTATGTGTGTGGAAAGATGTAATCAGGGTTGAGTACCACTTGACGAAAAACAGATGCAAAATCTCTCTTAAAGTGTTAAATGATGTTAGTGGGTTGTGACATGATTTAACAGACAGCTGCCTGTTTCACTTCATCTCTTGCCTCTTATTTCAAATCATCAAATACATTTAATGCAGTTGCACATAATAAGGGATGTCAAACATACCAGCATTTCCGAATCAAGTTGATGCCAAAATAAATAAAAAAAATTTAATGATGCCAGTCTCTCTATATCAGCAAAGTACTCACTCAGCAAGCACTTACTGACAGTTGACTACCTTTAAACTTGTGCATGCGTGACTTTTATTTTAAATGTATATATAATATATCATATATATATATTCATTATATTTCACCCACCCACACAACAATACACTAAATGTTCAAGTTGGAGTCGGTAAAATATTTGAAGTTTTGAAAAATTCTTATCCTCACAAGGTCATTTATGTGATTCAAAAAACCGTTAAATACAGTAGTGATACTTAAATATTATTACAATTTAAAACTCTGATTCTATTATAAGATATGTAAAAGTAATGTATGATGACAAAGCTATATTTTCAGCAGCCATTACTCCAGTCGTCAGTGTCAAATGATCCTTCACAAATCATTCTAATATGCTGATTTAGTGCTCAAGAAACCTTTCTTATTATTAACAATGTTGAAAACAGTTGTGCGGTTTAATATTTTTGTGGAAATCAGTGACAATTCTTTTTCTGATTTGTTGATATATAGAATTTCAAAAGAAAAGCATTTTTTGTAACACGATAAATACACTGATCACGTTTGATTAATTTAATTGTAAAAAAAAAAAAAGAAATTATTAATGTCCTTCAAAAAAAAAAAAAAAAGAGCTTACTGCCCCCAACTTTGATTCTGAAACTGGTAATTTGACTAGTATCAAATTCTGAAATGTAAGTAAATTTGGTCAAAACCATGTATAGGTATCATCACAACAGAAAACATGCATTTTTGTAGGTCACTTTGTTTCTTTCTGGCAAAGGCCAGTTTCTTATCAGACAATGATACAGCTGTGACCTTACCCGGTCAATCTCCCTCTTAGAGATGCCCCTGATGCGGGCGTAAAAATAGAGATGCTCTTCTCCAGTCAAGAGGTCATCCAGTGCGTCCACCTGAGGGCAGTAACCAATGTTTATGCCCTCTCTCCTGCAGTCTATGATGTCAACCAATCTCCTGAGGACACAGGCCATGAACATGCAATGAAACCAAACACAAATGTTTAGTAAAAGAGTCTGAGTGCATCAGAAAAAGATGGTGAGCAACAGTAAAAGTACCAGATCAAGATTTTAAAGGGATTTTAAAACAAACGGTACCCGTCAATGTCACGGATCTTGGCCGAGCCATCGGTGGGGCTAATGTCTCCTGTCAGCATCTTGAAGGTAGTCGTCTTTCCTGCACCATTGACTCCCAGCAATCCAAAGCACTAAGGAAGATATTGACCTTCCATTCATTTACATTGAATGTTTTGCTGTCATCGATTATTCTCAACAGCTCAATAAATCTTCTATGAAAAATCATTCAGAACTGAAATATAATGAAGCACAGCATATGCCAAGTGCCTTAAACAAGACTTTCTGGGAATATATAGCTGCATTTCCCCTCTGTGACCACATCTACATACACATTTTTAGATAAATAAAATATTCTGATTAAAATATTATTGAGTTTGTCATTTTGTTTAATGTTTGAAATTGATTTGAATTTACCAAATGTACTTTTAGTACACATTTCTGGACTCTGAGTATTATAAATCCTAATACTAATATGGAACACCAACTTTTCGCAATCCAATCAATTCTCAATGCACAAAATCAATTATCAATTTATGGTGATTGATAATTGGAAACACACTACCGGGAAAAAGTTTGGAGTTATAAAGATATTAATATTTAATAATTAAGATGTTAATATTTATAATAATAAGTAATTAAATGTTTAATATTTTAAGATATTTTAAAATGTAATTTATTCCTGTGATGGCAATGCAGTTTGCAACAGCCATAACTCCAGTCTTCAGTGTCACATTATCATTCTAATATGTTAACTTGGTGCTCAGTTATTATCAATTATTCTTGGTGCTCAATATTAATAAGACATTAATAAAAAATAGTTGTGCTGCTTGATATTTTGTGGAAACCCTGATACATTTTTTCAGAATTTTTGATTAATAGAAAGTTCAAAAGAAAATAATTTATTTGAAATAGAAATCTTTTGTAACATTATAAATGCCACTTTTGATCAGTTTAATGCAACCTTGCTGAATAAAAGTTTTTTTTTTATATATATAAAACAATCTTGCTTACCTCAAACTTTTGAAAGGTGTATATCACAGTTTCCACCAAAATATTAAGCAAACTTATGAGACTTATGCTCACCGAGTATTAAAAAATCTGAACTAATTCAAACTTGTGACTGGTAGTGTGTATATCGCATTAAGGAAGTAAAATGGGTTGCAAATGCCAATTTATGTTTACTTTTAATACTGGAATATTCTTGTGCATGTAAATGCTCTCATAATAAATATTAATATACAAATAGCACAGACCTCGCCAGCTGGGATGCCCACAGACAGCCTCTTCACTGCCTGTACCCTCTTGTTCAGGTTTTGGAACACCTTAGTCAGATGATTAACCTGCAGAATATCGGCACTCGCATCCCCACGGTCCACACGCAGACGTTCAGCCACCACATCTTCATCTTCATTGGGGCTATAGCTCTGAACAACGTTCTTCTTCCAGCATCTATGAAGAAATACACAAATGCACAACAAATGTAAAAACGTTACCACTGTGCCAGTCACTTTGAATCCATAGTGCCAGAGCTTCAGGTATACCTGACTTTGCGCAGGAGTGTCTTGTTAAATAGCAGGCGAAGCGTGAAGCAGATGAAGCCCTGCAGGAACATGGAGATGTACATCCAGCCCAGAACATCCATGCTGAAGGGGTTCTTGTAGGCATCCACTCCAAAAACACTCAAGATCTGCACCTGCATGTCAACCCGTGCCAACTCCATCAACCCATTGCCAAAGCTGAACTGAGGGAAGACTAGGAATATGTTGCTCATGGTACGGTACACATTCTGGATGCTCTGAAATGGACAGTGAAAGCAAGTTAGAGAAGGAAGAATGATCTATAATCTATTTAATCATCTTATTTGCCTGGTGAAAATTGATGTGATATTTATATTATAGATTATAGTATATTAGGGTTGCGAAAAGGTGGAAAATTTCCAGTAAATTTTGGAAATATTCCAGAAATTTTGGAAACCTTCCAGGATTTTTTATTTAATTATTTTTTTTTTTCTTTTTTTTTTTTTTTTTGGTTGGGTTGTTTGTTTTTTTTTTTTTTTATACCGGAATTTTTTGGATAAGTTTCAGGAAATGTTCGAACCCCTTGGCAACCCTATTAATTTATTATATTCTATTATATTATATCTATTTGTAAGATTTTTTTATTGCAATTTTAACTTTGAGAGCAAGGGGATGCAGTCACAACCCTGATCAAAGTGACAATCAAAACAGTTGCTAATATTTCTATTTTAAAATAAATGTTGATGTTTTATTGTTTTATTTTGTGAAAATTGTTATATTAATGTCCCTTTGACTCTTCTCTCACCTGGTCATTCTGGTTGAGCTGACCCAGGAAGTAAAGAATGGATGTGGAGATGATGGTGTTGACGCTGATGAAGAGATTGATGCAAACATAACCGATGAAGGCCATCTCAGTATCCTTAAATACCGCAGACAGAAGGTACATCCAAGGGAAGGTGGAGAAGCTGAAAAGAAACCATGAAATCAATGTGGTAAGTGGCAAGCTTCAAAGACACATCTGAAGAGAAGAATTACAACACTGAGGAAGACAAAAGAGCAATCGTAAGACTTCTGCTTTGAGTTTAGCAAAGAAAGTGAGAAAATATTCCACAGTTGAGCTAAGAGGCCAGAAGATAAATGAGTTCATCTATTTCCTCTTTGTGAAGCATTCTCTTTCCTCTTCAACTCCACAGAATGATCTGCTTTTTTATTCATTACTCTTGGTGATTGGGGTGGCGGGGTCCAGGAAGAGGATGTGTTTAAACTGAGGGGGTACCACATGTGTGAATATGTGCACGTTCCCTGGCCTTTGTACGTGTATTGTTAGTGGTGGAAAGTCCACACTGCTCAGCTAAACAAAAGCAATTAAGCAGGTTGAAGGGAAAGTGGTCAGATTGCTGTGATGTGTGGTTATTTATGGGCCAAGAGCCGGTGAGCTCACAGGCAGATGAATGTGAGCCAGACTGCTGACTTCACACAATGAAGGGCCTCCCAAGCAGCCTGGAGCTCTGAAGCCTAAAGACTGACAGTGAGTGGCCTCACTGTTCCCCACAATGCAATTAACTGGGTGACGGAGTGTGTACAATTGCTTCTTCAGAGCCCAGGCCTTGCAGGAAAGCTTCGAGCAGCTCTCCTCTTTCTAGCTGAGAGCCCGGTGTTTACCTGAAAGCCAACGCATTAACTAAAACCTCCCCTTCTGCCAATGCTGCGACATGTAGCATTTGCTGAATAATACATTCATGAAGCACTAGTGCCTTGAGGACCTGTCACCTCTGAGACGTTCTAATGAGACGCCTGTCTTGTGACAGGAACATCTCTGGTGGTAAAGGGACTCTAATGTATGCTGACCCAAATAGCACCAGCAGAAGTGTGACCGCGCCGAGGTTCTGCCTGTCTGTGAATGCTGGGAGCTGAAACGCTGCTATCATCGCCACCGAGAGGACCACGGGAATCACGTAAAGAGCCTGCAATGACATAGAAAAGACCTTAAATACAAATACAGTCTTATGTAATATGCATATTAAACACTTTTGTTCATTTACATTTATGCATTTGGCCCTGGTAATCAAAACCTTGGCATTGATAGCACCATGCTATACTGTTTGAGCTACAAGAAGGCTTGTATATTATTACTGAGGATTAAATAAAGGATTTTGGATATTATTAATATTAAATTAATTATATAATTACATTTATATTCATCTTAAAACTCAAAAATGGTGCAGACACAAAAGGTTATTGTTGTTCCAATTGTACCTCTATTTCATGTAGTCTGGTTTGTAATTTCTTGTTCATGGTTTTTGGATTTTTTACAGATCAATGCAACTGATCTCAAAGGCTGAAATCTATCAACTAATACTGAAGTACCATATCATAGAAGAAGTTGATGATCCAGTAGAAAGGTTCGCTGATGCCAGAGATCTGCTGAAGTCTCTTGGAGCCTGTGTGATGTTCCTGAACCTCATAGATGACAAAGCTGGCAGTCATGATGGAGTATCCAGTGAGGACACAGAGCGCAACCAGGATGCTGACCAAACCACCCACCCTTGAGGAGACAAAAAGATCTCAATCTTAAAGACATGGACTCAAAGACATGTGAGTTGAGAGTATCTGACCACATGTATCCACTTATATGAACTAGAAACAAAAATTATAATAACATTGGTTAATTTTATATATATAGAGATAATAGAGATATATATATATATTATATTATATATATATATATATTTTAGTTTGTTATTTTTATATATACATACTTTGTGAAAGAAGTATTTATGCTCACCAAGGATGCATTTATATGATAAAAATACAATTAATTGTTCACATTAAGACTTGAAATACATCTGTACACTTTATACCAACACCAGCAGCGCACCAGATATTCTACGGCAGTGGTCAAGTGCAGTGAGAAACTTTTTAAGTGCATGTAACTTTGTCTTACCCTTACAATACAAACTTCACTTCATATTTTTACAGTCTCTCACATGAGCCTAACACTGCTCTTCAGTCAAGCTTGATGCATTTACAACGGCACCAGACACAGAGAGGAGAAAAGATGAAAGCCCTAAGAATTAAGATCTCTCTATCTGTGAGAATTGTGTAAGACAGAGTCAGAGACGATCAAGTGTTCAGTCTCAGCAGGACACTTCTTCTACCAGACACCAGCTCAGCTTTTGCCTTTAATGTTGCCCCTCTGCATCCCATCTCTGCTCTCAACGACTGTGCCTCCAAAAAATTACTAGAATGGAGGACAAATAAGAATGAACTGATCTCAGGGAAAGACAGAAGACCCATAACACAAGAGAGTTGAGCCTGAATGCAGAAGCGAGGATCACTTGATATTCAGATAAGAAGGGCTAGAAACTAACTAGATTGTACTGGTTCTCTACAGCTTCAGACTTTTCTGGACAATTTTGGAACTTTGTATTGCATCCTTGCTAGGCTGACTTACTTGTATTGTAGCACTCATCATTACTTTGAATCCAACGTGGCCATCTGAGGCCAATGAAGACTGTTGGACATGGCCTATTTTAGCTATTATTCCTGAATACAATAAGTCACTTTGATTACATTCGTTTTCACTTAGAGAAAACTTTTCTAGGCAGTTGGTGGCACAATAAAAATGTCAAACCTCATGATAAAATGGTGCTATATTATGGTTAAAACACTTGAGATCGATTTGGTCGTAACTAAGATGACAACAAATGTATAATTCAAAAATATGGCTACCATCAGACAATCTGATTTCATCAGCTATGAGACAGGGTTAGCAATCACTCATTAAAATATGTTACTGAAACATAATCTTGACAGTTTTTGAGATTTTGAAGTAGATTCAATAAAGTCCTGGAGGGATTACGTATTTTTTCTCATTTTAATATCATCTTCATAAATGAGCATAACTTTAAGGAATTTTGAAGACACAACTGGGAGAAGTAAAATGTTAAACAAAATATACCACAGTCACATGACTTCACCACCACTACGTTTCCAACTAATCTTTATTTAAAATCTACAAGTTGGGAAAAGGTTTGAGTTAGAATAGTTTGCAAGACCATGAGTAAAAATACAACAAGGCAGTAAAAGCGCACTATAGAGTAGATGTAGTTTAATTTAGCCACTTGTTATCAACTGCCTTTTTCAAAGCTTACAAATCACGAGTGGGGTTTTACTGATGTATATATTTTGTAGAATAAAATGTGAAAATATGTTGAGCTTTTGTTAACCTCAGACCTTATTTCAGCCATTTAACCCAAAACCCATTTTTTTTAAAAACAAAAAAAACATTGACTTTAAACTGGAAGTTCAAAAATGCGAACTCGATTCTGGGTTTTAGGAGTCATTCCTGCAGCACTCGATTTGTACTTGAAACAGCTGCCTGAGGCTGTTACCAATATGGCCACCAAGTGCTTGACTTGCCTTAAAGGGTCTTTGCTTTTGATATAAGTGTCTGGTATACGAATGCATTACTTTCTGCTCTTTTCAGCTACTCACAGAGGCCTTCTTGAGTAGCCAACCTATTCTTCTTAATTTTCTTGCCTTCTCTGCATGTTTTCTCCCCTCTCAAGAAATCCCTTTCTCAGGCCTAAGTAGCAGGCATCAAGCCAGACTCATCCCAACTGAGAGAATGAAACAATTGCACTCATTTTACTGAGCGTGTCTTTCAAATTTAGGCATGGTTGAAATTGCCCCCATGTGTTCAAAATACAAGCATGTTTGGGTGGCCACGTAGAATCAATTAACCTCCAAACCACCTTCAGAGTAAACACGCATTATATTGGGTTAGTAATCAATAAGCCAAGCTCAGGAAAAAAATCAAAGAGGAGTAAATACAAGAGTCAAATTACATTAGTTCAAGTGCTCCACTAGAATGAAAATGTCAGACCAATGTTTGCATATCTTATCTAAAGCCCATCATTTGGCTGATTGCTTTCTTTTCCTCACTAGTGGGTCTGTGATTTTGTACTGGCCCTACTAATATGCTCAGTCTATATTTGGTCCCACAGAGTACTTTATCTGCTTAAGCTACCAGACAGATGGATGTGTGTGTGTGTGTGTGTGTGTGTGTGTGTGTGTGTGTGTGTGTGTGTTCTTACATGAGATCCTCATCTTGCACTTGGCCAGGGTAAGGGTGGCTGGATATAGAGATGGCTGTAAAGAGAGATTTTAGCACATGAGAAAATATACAGTTGCCCAGCAAACACGTGACCAGCCGTCTGCTCCTCCCATGAACCTTTTCTGAATTTATGCTCTGTTTTGCCCTGAATGACTTCACCGGATACATCTGAATGAATGCATCCCCCCTTTCCATTATTGACTGGTGGGATTGCATTAATCTTGCCTGGAGGCGGACAGTGAATCTCAGCCACTGGGCCAGTCTGGCAGTGTTGAAATAAGACCAGCTCTATTCCTTCATTTCAGTTCTCAGCACCTCTAATTAGCATTCAGATCGTTCTGCCTCATGGCGGGAGACAGAAAAGACACACTGCCCCCTGTCTAAGGGTGGCGGAATTACATTATTTTCAGCCTCAGAGGGGAAGGATTATATTTCAGAAAATTGCAAAAAGCATATTTTAGATGGACCCAGTAGTTATTGCAAAAAGCAAAAATAACTTTGGGTTCGTTGCAGTCTCTCAGAAAGTCTTCTCCTGTCTAAGTGGGCGGCTCTTGCTCAGAATAAGCTGAATGAGTGGATTAGACCTTACATGGCAAGTCAAAACTTTAGATATGCAAGTCTAAGTGCACATTTTAAAGTCACTGGCACAACCCACAAACCCACACATTTTCATTTGTTACAACAAACTTGAAAAATTACAAGTATTACCATACCCAGTCAAAAGGTTTGGGGTCGGTAAGATTTTGTAAAATGTTTTTGTATGCTGATTTGTTGCTCAAGAAGCATTTCTCCTTACTATCAATGTTGAAAACAGTTGTGCTGCATAATATTTTTGTGGAAACGACAATATATTTTCCTCAGATTTTTATTTCCAGGATTCTTTTTGATGACTAGAGAATTCAAAAGAACAGCATTTATTGGATATATATTTTTTTTATAACATTATAAACGTTGATTTAATACTTAATCAATTTAATGCATCTTTTATGAATGAAAGTATTCATATCTTTTAAAATATATATTACTGAAACCAAACAGCATAAAACTAGAATCTACAAAACCGTACAGTATTAGAGAGAGAGAGATTTAACTAACTATATTGTTGTCGTTTCTCTGGTGGCAGACTGGATCTCAGGATAAAGTTGTTAAGGCTGTTGAGGTAGGCAGGCATGGTGTGGTGACCTTCTGGATTATACCAAACCTGTGTGAACACAAATATTAATACAATGCACAACAATTCCCTTATAATCACCTTGTAAAGGATCTGTTCCAAAATGTCTTGAGCTGCATTGCATTGACATTAAAACTAACAAGCCAATATTCTAATAGGCTTAAAAAAAATAGTTGGATAATAATATTGGGTAAAACACTATATTTGTACTTAGACTTTTTTGGTACCGAATAAACTTTTCTCCGGCTTCGTTTGCCATCTTGAAAGGATTTAAATTTTTTTCACAAAGAATGCAAGCAATATTGCCTTAAAAGTTTGCCAAAAAATGATCTTAGAGGGCAACATAATTATGCTTCCTACCTTTTGGAACAGCTTTCACATCAGGAGGGTGATTATGATGCATTAAAATGCTGCCTATGTGGCAGCTTACTTGGTTTTGGAACAGAGCCTGTTAGTGTCTACATAAACTGCTACGTAGGGACAATGAGTCACTTTGCCATTGTGGCGATGTAATATCACTCATCCAAATTACCTTACTAAGGGTTCTGTTCGCTGGCACATCTAACATGTCCATCTTAAGATCAATGGGAAGAGGCTTTCCAAAGTCCCAGCCTCCATATCTGAAACAAAGCACAAAATAACTTACGTTAGAACTCATAACTCCTGGCTGGTGTAACATTTTGCTCACATGTCGTACACATTTACTGGATGCAAATTTTCCTCTCAGATATTAACAGAAAACGTATTATTTTAAGGAAACCCAATACTGGTTATTTTGATGCCATTTATGCATTTGTGTAGGTCTTTTTGCTTCTTGGATTCTAGGATTTAAAAAAATATTTTAGAATAATTGGAATCTACCTGCAAATTTATGTTGTTTCCTATATTCTTTACATATTAAAGATCAATATATTTAACAATAACTAAAGACATTTTGCTTGATATACTGTTGATTAATAGCTTTAATGTTTTTTGTTGAATTCTCACTCAATTTATTACAAGAGCTGTGATTTGCCTTTTTTATTACTATTTATTTTCACCACCACACAGAGGCAGGGCTGGGTATTACATTACTTTTTTTTTTTTTTTTTGGAAGAGCAATGTTTGAATAATAAATGCTAGCCTTACTATTTTAGGTGTAATAAAGTATTTCCATGCCAGCAGCACACCCCAGTGCTGTGTGCTATTTGACTAGGATGGAAAATGTCAGCTGGTCGGAAATGCCACAGTAAAGACAGGATAAACCGAAGTGCTTCCTGTTTAATTATTAATCAGCCTACCAGCGGTTCATAAATTCCTTAATATTCCATCTCGCCATATTTTGAACTTGTAACATAAAGGAATTATCTTTCGAAATTAGTTTAATGCTCTGAAGTGCTACGAGCGACAAAATTCACCTGTTTCTGATGAAGTCATTGGCAGTGGCCAGCAGGTAGTCCTCTATGTTGATGCCCGTCAGGTTGTAGACAATCTGGGATGATGGATTTCTTTTGTGAGGTGGTCCGTAAACTGATGCAGGACATGACTGAAAGGGAGAGAAAAGAGAGCGAAATTCTGAATAGAATACCATGATACAGTATTCCTATTTACTCCATTATATGTCATTATTTTTCCTCATGTGACATATTTCCCCAAATTAAGTAAAATTTTCTTAACTTAAAGTTGAATACTGTGAAAAAACAGCCAACAACCAATTTAAATTGTATGGAGAAACACAACACCTCTTCTACCACATTCCATAAAATGAAAGCTATTTCTTAAACATAATTAACTCAAACTAAATACAAGTTTTATGTGTCAACATTAATTATTTATCAAATATATTTTAAGTAAATAACTTATGTTTTGTTCATGATAATGTTTATGTGTCATTTCTTTTCTCATTTTTTACACCTCCCATATTTAGTTATGATAGGCACCCCCCCCGGTTTAACCACTGTGTACATTTATGAAATATAAACATTCTGTGTTTCCACTTTCTTAAATTAGATCTTTTCTTTCCTGTGTGTGCTTCCGTTTCTGAGTTACCCCCCCCCTTTTTTTTTTTTTTTTTCCCCAGTCAGGAATTGAATTTAAAAGGCATTCTGAAATCAATTCTGAAAGGCGTGCAACCCTGCTGTGATCAACAATCTCCTTCACGCTATCAAAACACTAATGATCTTTATCAATATTTAAATGTGCTGAGAAGCACATTATTGAGGATATGTGATAATGGTGTTTGTGTTATGATGGTTATGCTCTGTTTGACCCACCTGCACTTGGTTGCTACACTTGCAGGTGGTAAATGTAGCAGAGCTGTTGCCTCTGGAGATCCAGGTCTCACTTCCTATAGTAGGTCTCTCTTTGCAAACCCTGTAGAAAAATAAATGTTTTCTTGTAGCAAAAAGAAGAAGAATACAATATTCTATGCAGAGGAACAATATGATGATTATTTGGAAGGTATCAGTGAGAAATCGATCCTATAAACAGGAAATGCATGAGAAATGCAAATGATCCCTGGGTGAATCTCACAAAAATATGTGCAGTGAGGTTCTTCTGTGAGATTTACACTCATATACAGGCGCATTATTGTAAGCTCTTACAGTGGAATTACAAAAGGCAGAGCTTTCAGATGTGTGGGTGAAAGAGAAAAATAGAAAAACAGAGAACAAGAAAGCAAGAGGATGTTTGTGAGTGAGCTACAGAGTGAGGAAAAAGAGATGAGCAGAGATGGAAAAATAGCGTGACAAAAAACAGTGATAGAAAACTAAAAGTGGCACATTAGTGTGATGAAATTGACCAGGGACACAAGAAAACCCACTGATACAAGCAGACAGAATATCAGAGTCCCAGGGCTCAGCAAAAGAGATGGCAGCCAGAGCTTAGGAACAGACCTGCGAAGATCAGAGAGGCTGAAATCATAGCCGGCAAAAATGAAAGCCATTTGCAGTGCCTAGGTGAGCTGATGCTGTGATATGTAATCACTTGTGGCTTAAGAGTGGCCTGCAGTCTGATTACTGAGCTCAGAGTGCTGGATCACTAAGACATATGGATGATCACTTACAAATCTGTGGGGTCTCTCATGCAGACGTGGTCAATGCCTGGATTGGACATCATGGAATCTACAAGACCACTGGCGGCGGGATTCTGATTGCTGTGAAGAGAACGTGCAATGGCAATGTTTAAGTCTCTATGAAATATTGAATATTTACACTATATTTGATATTGCTTTTAACCAACATGCTTCTATGTGCTTTTCTTTGGCCATTAGTTGCATCAGCAAAATGTGGAAATTAGCTACTTGTGTGCCAGTGACCCATAATAAAGAGAGGTATTTTAAAAGCATCTCTGTCATAAACTTCATTAACAGTAAGGATTTTTTTTTAAATCAGATAATCAGTGTTGAATCTGTCTTTTGTATCAGTCAATGAATGATTCGTTAGCATCATCACTCAAATGTTCATGCAAGTCTTGGTGAGGCATTTTACATCCTTTGAAAATATGTAGTAAAATATACAGTATATGGAGTAATACTGCTTTTTATTGTGTCTTTTGCATGAATAAAAATTATTACATATAATGAATTCCTTGTGTTCATTAAGTGAAAAACACTGAAGAAAGAAATGTCTCAATCTCTGAGATTTTACATTTTACTGTAGTTTACTTGCATTTATAAAATGTTGGTATATTTTCAATAATGACCAGATGACAGTACATTATCCCATATATTTTTTTTTTGCGATATCACCCAGCCCTAACAACATTATCAACCTTCTTTTAAGTGGATTATCAAAATATAAAACAAGACTAAATTTGAATAAATATTCCTATAGCTCAAACAGCAGAGTATGGTGCTAGCAATGGCAAGCTCATGGGTTTGATTCCCAGAGAATGCATGGACTGATGAAATGTGTACTGTGAATGCAATGTAAGTCACTTTGGATAAAGGTGTCTACAAATTGCATAAATGTAAATTAATAGATTATTACACTCTAAAACAAATTTAAAAATATGGGTATTTCAGCAGTACCCATATTTCCTAACTATATTGAATCATAGGCGATTTACACAACAAAGTGAGTCTAACCTGAAGAAGGTATGCTGTTCATCAATGTGGTACAGTGCAGGAGAGAGCACAATCTTAGGAAAGTGCTGAAGATCGCTCTTGATGGAGCCCAGGCCCATGGCAGCAATTACAAAGAGTACAGGCAACAACACCTGGGAGAACAGTCCCTTCCAGTCCCTCCTGG
Organism: Sinocyclocheilus anophthalmus; assembly: GCA_018155175.1. Classification (NCBI taxonomy): domain Eukaryota; kingdom Metazoa; phylum Chordata; class Actinopteri; order Cypriniformes; family Cyprinidae; genus Sinocyclocheilus; species Sinocyclocheilus anophthalmus. The sequence continues at coordinate 62,035 of JADLZN010003894.1, read as the reverse complement.
AGTGATGCAGGCGTTTCAGCAACATAGCCATTACCCGCTGCACAGTCAACGCAAGCCCACGCACTGTTGAGGTCCCAGTGAGGCCTATAAGAGAGAAGAAGAGAGTGTGCCACATGAGACAGAGGCAATCATCTCAACTGCTTCAATTCAGGGAAATTCTGAAGATGAGTTTTCAAAGTTCAAAGCTTTCGAGGGGTAATTGGGAAAGTAAAGGTCATGGAACTAATATTCCACAAACTGCTGAATGCAACTAAACTAGTCATAAATGCCCACTTACTGGCTTTCTCTCCGAGGTACGTGCTGTTGAGATCGTCTGAAATGCTGTCTCTTGACGCAAACATGTCATTCGCAATCACAGACTCTGATACAGACCAGGTTTCACTTTCTGTAGGCTCCATGTTGTCTCGAGTCAACTGCAAGAACACCTGAGGGAAAACACAATGTCTTTGTGAATGAACTTGGACAGGGTTGAATAGATTGTTTTCTCGGTTTTTTAGGTAACATCATAGGGGTCCAAGTACTAGCAATTTCTGAATGAAGACTGTAAACTCTACACCATGGTTTTTTTTCAGTGTAGAATGTGTAGAAACCGGTGGCAATTTGTGATTTGGGAATATTGAAAACAGCATGCAATTTGTTTCTTAAAGGCAAAGTTCAATAAAAAATGTGAATTTTGTCATAATTTAAAGCCTGTTTACACCAAGGACGATAACTATAACAATAGCGATGATTTTATAATTATCGTTCTTGGTGTGAACAGGCACATACACACATTGGACAAAAATTATGAGAGAATATTTAAAAAATATTTCCATTTTGATGATGAACGAAAGTAAACACATTTTCACTGACAAAATAGAACTTTAAAAGCCTCAGCAACCCCAGCTGGCAGTCATGACTGTCAGGTTGGGAAACCCTGCATTAGATGACTAAAATTAATAGCCTACACAAATCTGTTTATGGATGGATTTTTTTCTTTAATACTTTTAATAGCATTTCAATAATTAAATATCTCCCAGCCCTTTTTAGAATCTTTGGAGTGAAATTGTGAGGCTTGCACTTTATGAGCCAAGAATCCCAGGGAACCTAGTATGGTTCAGCTTCCTTTGGCAGTCTTGGGCTGCACTGCTTGAGGCTTTAAAGGTCGCTGGGCAGGCAGTCTGAACCCCAGTGGAACTGGCCGAGTCCATAATCCAGTCCTGCACCTGGGTCTTATAATTTCTTAAAATAACATCTTATAATTACCTCTTCCAGGGTGGTGTCAGAAATGCCATAGCAGCCCAGCTGAAGCTTGTCCAGGTTCTGATCCAAACCGGTGAGCAGAGAGTGGTACGCAGCTGCATTCTGGGGGGTGTACGGTGGGAGGGCATAGACCAAATCGCCCACCTCTCCCTCCTTCTGCCGAGCGTCAGGCAGGTAGGATTGAATGAAAGCCCTGAGTTCTTCGATGTTCAACTTTTCGTTTGAATCAGGAGTCTGAACCTGAACCAAAAACATAGAAATGCATGTTGATAATAAGACAAATTATAAAATATCAATTCTGGAATACCACAGTGACACATATTACCACAGTAATATCATGGTATATGAATACAATAATCATTATATACCATTGTATATACACACTAATGTATAAAAGTTTGGGATCAGTATGATTTTTTTTTATATTCTTAATTTCTGAAAGAAATTAATACTTGGAGGGGGCCCATATTAAATTGATCAAAAGTAACAGTTAAGACATTTATAATGTTACAAAAGTTTATATTTCAAATAAATGCTGTTATTAAAGAGTCCTGAAAAAAAATGAATCAAAGTTTCCACAAAAAATATAGCAAATAAAAATGAAATATAGATATAAATAAAGCAGCACAACTGTTTTCAACATTGATAATAAATGTTACTTGAGCAGCAAATCATCTTTAGAATGATTTCTGAAGGACAATGTGACACTGAAGGCAAGTGATGGTTGCTGAAAAATCAGCTTGCGATCACAGGAATTTAAAAATATATTTAAATGGAAAAAAGGGAAACATTGAAAAAATCTAACCAACCCCAAATGTTTTGTGTACAGGTATATCACCGTATCTTTGTATTAATCTTATACCATTGTACTGTACTCCAGTACTACCATGGTACTTTTTATGAGGGTTGAACTCAAGTAAGAGCTCAGCTGGAGTGACTGACATACTCCATGGAATGTACCTTCTTTGTGAGGGTGAGGTTGTAGCCCTTAGCCAGCTTGTCTTTGAGGTAGAAGGGCGAACCACAGCATTTGAGGCCTCCGCGCTCCAGGAAGGCGATTCGGTCACTGAGAACTTCAGCCTCATCCAGGTGATGGGTGGAAAGAATGATGGTACGCTCTAAACAGTTAAACAAAACCAACACAGAGGCATGTCAAATCAAAGATCCACTGATACAAGCAGACAGAGAAAGACAGGCTCTGAACAAAGAGCTGATGTACAAAGATAGCACAGGAGAATCTGACATGACCCTCTTTTACGGTCTTAAATCCTTGCTTGAGATAAATTCGCTAACTGTCTATGAGGAAGATAATTAAACATCAGAGGGAGCATGACGGATAACAATCAGTCGTCACTACATCTGCATCTGGATTTTTCCCTGTCTGGATTTGACTGCACGCACCTTGAGAAAATCCATTCAAGCCTAATTAAATTCTAAACCAAGTGTCAGATACCCGATAACAACAAAGTACTTTGGGGAGTTTGCTACAGGTACAAGTCAGGAGATTATTTTCACCCTGGTTAGAATTGCAAGGGGATTTCACCTTGCTTGTGCTGAAGGACAATATCCCAGATGCTGCGTCGGGAACAGGGATCCACCCCAGTGGTCGGCTCATCTAGCACCACCAGCCGCGAGCCTCCGATGAAGGCAATGGAGATGGATAGCTTCCTCTTCATACCTCCTGACAGGGTGCCGACACGCTTGTGGCGGTGGGAATGCATGTCTGTTTCCATTAGGATTCTAAGACAGGAAAAAGAGGAACCATGTTAATGCATATTTCTCATTTAGCTGTTACTCTTACAGTATCCACAGTGATTTGAGGTAAAATGCCTTGCTCAAGGGCACAGTGTGTTCATGGACCATCCATTGAGGGATTTGAACCTACACACTTTTACCAACCCATACATGTAAGTACATGTAAAAAAAAGTACATGTAAGTTGTCCTCTTTTTTGTGACTTTTTTTTGTATCTAAATGTTGTGTTTAATGCTGCTGAAGAATAACTGTTTTTTTTATATAATAAGCATCAGTGTAGTTTGACTTTACAGCTGAACTACTTTAAATTATGAGTAGGCTGTAGTGTGGGAAGCTTCAGTTTTAAAGTAGTTTAAAGTAGCTTCCCCAACACCATTAAGGGCACATTGGAAACCTGCATGCAATATGAGTTAAGATAACAAAGTTTCTGTAAAAAGTTAATTTCTCTAAGGGAATGTTAGAGAACAACATAAAACATACTGTAATAGGAGTGCTGAAACTTACCTTCGCACTTGTTCGTTCACTTCCTGCTTGGTCAAGTGGGGAGCTTTGATCTGAGCATATAGCAGCAGGTGTTCCTTTGTGGTAAGGTGGTCGAACAGGACATCATACTGCATGCACACGCCCATCTCCTTACGCACATCATCTATAGATGTCTGCATATCCATCCCATACACCTCAATGGTGCCACTGGTTGGTGCAAACAACCCCGTCAGAAGTGACCTGAAACAAGAAAATACAAAAATATTAAACATTTTTCAAATAGTTTTTATGCTTATTCAAACCAATGGCATTTTTTAAAGATGCAGGAAGCTTTTATGCTCTTACATAGTGGTGGTTTTTCCAGCTCCATTGTGACCCAGCAGAGAGCTGACATGTCCCTCATAGAAAGAGAGGTTTAGGTTGTCTACAGCATGCCGGCTGCCGTAGGTCTTTGTCAGGCCATGCAGTGAGACGCCAACAGGGCAATCCTGAAAAGTCGTGCTATCCATTATACGCCAAGCTACTTTACTACGGGGGGGGGGGGGGTGACAACATAGATAAAGCGAAGCAAAGATGTTAAAATGTCACACAGAAATGGAAAGGATTCAAATTTATCCTACAGTTACAATCTGTGTCACTTTCAAATAGGGTAGAGTGTGCAAGTATATTTGAGCAAATAAATCTGAAGAAAATCTCTCAGATTTGTTAGATAAGAGATCAAAAGCTCATAAGTTTGGTCAGTAATATTCTATCTTTTCTGAAAGAAAATAGTACTTTTATTCATAAAGGGACATTACATTGTTAAAAAGTGATAGACAATACTTTTAAAAAGTTAGTATAAATTCTATACACATAGTTTCAAAGTAAATCGGTCTTTGAATGTTCATCAAAGAATCATTAAAAATAAAATGTATCACAGTTTCCAAAAAAATATTAATATAAAATATAATATATGATTATTACATACATTACATTTTCTATTATGTTTCCATAGGATAGTAAGAATAGATGTTTCTTGATTACCAAATCAGCAAATTTGAATAATTCAGCTGTCATCACATGAATATATTACATTTTAAAATATGTGACCCTGGAGCACAAAACCAGTCTTAAGTCGCTGGGGTATATTTGTAGCAATAGCCAAAAATACAGTGTATGGGTCAAAAATATTGATTTTTCTTTTATGCCAAAAATCATTAGGACATAAAGTAAAGATCATGTTCCATGAAGATATTTTGTAAATATTCTACTGTAAATATATCAAAACTTAATTTTGATTTTCGACCGTAGTCAAATATAGAATGAGGAAAGAATGGCAAAGAAGTAGCTGCCCGGGCAATAAATGCTGCTACAGACCAACCAGATCAGTATTCCAAATCAGTATTCCAAAGCACTGTGTAGTAACGTACCTTTGCTCTTGTCAGTGCTGTTTTGTTCCTGCATCATGTTGGTAAAGAGCAACCCTCTGCCTATTTTCTTTGGTGTTCTGCTACAGCAGCTGAACATATCTGTCCAGAAAGACCGAGTCACAGGGAAGTACCACGGAACACCAATGCCATACTTTCCTGATCAAGAGAAAAATGGATTAAACGATAATATTAAACCTCAACTTGTACAAATGAATATTGTTTCTTTTTACCTAACCACACAAACAAAATGGGTGAGTTTCTCAACTGAGCAGCTCACACATACCTGGGAAGACTATGCGGATGTAAATTCCAATGATAAAATATACTACTGAATCAATGAGGAGCAGCCAGCAGAGCCAACCGAAGGAGGAAGTGTCACCAGCCAGAGGAGAGATATACATGTTGCTCCACTGGATGCCTGAGGTGTAAGTACACAATGCATTGTCAATGTAATTATCCCAAACAAACTAATTACAGACAGTCTGAGAAGTTTGTGTCAACCTACCTTCTTCCTGTTTTTCATAGCGGGAGATATACTGGCTGGCATAACTGAAGCATGTTGGAGAAAAGAGACTCTGTGGACCAAAAACAAACGCAGTGAGATTTGTGTTACAGCTGTCAATGTATTAAAACATTTAAAAGACTAGTTCACCTTAAAATCGAATTCTGTCATAATTTACTCACCATTATGTCACTTAACTTACTTTCTTACAAAACCTTACACTCTTACAAAAGGTGAGTTGTTATAAGTAGTTTAAAACAAAAAAAGACAGGTTTGGAATGAAAAGGAGAATAAATAATTTCTATTTTTCTTGGGTGAACGCTTCCTTTATTCGTGCATAAAATGTAGTTAATATGCTAATGTATTTGTTTTATTTTTAACAAAATATTGTGTATTATTTGTGTGGATGAAACTACAGTGGAATATATGTCCATATCAATATAATAATATTGACAAGGTAAATTCCTTCAACGTTGCTTTTAACTCACCTTATTTGCACAAAAACAGATCAAAACAAAGAAAATGCCAACATGGCAAGTCTGCAATAATTCAACAAAACAACTTTATGACCCCGCTCTTCATGGACATAATATTACATGTAAAGATCTTTTTGCCGCTGCCACAGCCTGCGCACTAGACCTCTGCTGGTGTTCGCATTAACATTTCTATGAATGACACGGTTTCACATTTGCGGGTGATATTTCACTTGTGGAGCTGTTATGATAATTAAATTTCACCATACAAAGAATGCAAATTACTTTTGTTAAATGTCCTGCCTGGCTTTGATTTATAAATTAATTATCCGTAAAGAATTTCTTCCTGCATTTACTGAGAAAACATGCTGTTCTTGGGACTTTTGTGCATGTGAGAGAATATTTGGTCCCTGCAGTAACAGTAAAACCTGAAACCTATATTGAGGGAAGTGAAATAATAAACATACTAAATAATGTCTAAATATAAAAATATAAAATGCAAAAAGGTCCCCACTACAACAATAGTTTTAGAAATTATAATGTCAAACAGAAGTTATAATGTCAAACTGAATGTCATTTTTTTGTAATTAATCTCATGCGTTAATTTGTTAACTTTAATAGGCCTTTTTACATTTTTCACAATGTGACTGTGCAATGGTGTTAAATTACAAACTGATTTAAATGCAGTACATACCAGAGCGCTCTTCACACTGAAGGAAAGATTGTCCTCCAAGTGGATCAGCACGATGAAGGGGAAGAAGCAGATAACATAGATAAGACTGCCGCTCAGCCCGGCGATGTTGGTCTTATCGAAGAAGGAGCTGACCAGGAAGCTGATTGCAAGGACGCTGAAGCCATAGTCACAAAGGTAGAGGAAGAGAACAAAGCCATCGCTGCGAGGAAGGATGCCGCCAGCTTTCAAAATGATGGTGAGGATGATGACGGTCGCCAGAAGGAACACAGCACTTTCAATTAACCAGGCAAAGAAGTGGCTGATGGGATTGACCCCCATCATTTTCATGTACTGTGGGAAGAGTGAAAAGAGTTTAGAAACCTAATTAAAGTTTGTGGGAACGGACTAAATAAAAAAATATGTTTTGGTTCCATACCTCATGAAGTCGCAGTTCTCTCTCGTGGACGAGTTTCTTCACAAAGTGGGCGACAAACAGCACCCAGGAAATCATGAGTGCCATTGGGAAGGCAAAAGAGATGCTGTTGAGATACCTGGGGGGTAGAAAGATTTGAGATTAGCAGGCGAAGGGCATATTTGTTCTACACATCAATAACTTCAAATGTTGAAGAAAGAGGAACTGATGAACTGACTAACTTAAGTCAAGTTCCTCTTTGATTAATTTTGTAATTAAAAGTTTAAATTGATGACCCACACCAATGATCTTCTGCAACTAATTCAGACATTAATTTGGTTTGCAATCTATTTTCGATGGAGAAAAGCTTGTCACTTTATTGCATCCTTTTCATTCTAGCATCTATTAGTGTTATTTTAGTATTATGTATATACTGTTATAGGATTTATTACTTAGATTTTTTTTATATTTTCAGTTTTCATTTTAATTGTTAATTTAATTTTATGTAATGTTGCCATTTTTATTTTTGTGTTTGTATTAGTTGTGTTTTTTATTATTTCTATTTAGATTTAGTTTCGTTTTAGTATTAGTAATTTTAATAATTTAACTTGCCAAGACAAGATTTCTCCTAATAATTATATTTTTTCACCTAATAATTATATTTTATTTCAGCTGTACTTCAAAGACCAAAAAAATATTTTTAATAATTTTCTTCTTTTTTTTTTTAATAACAACACTGGCACCATCTAAAGCCACCTTTACATAGCAAAAAAAATGTCATGTTATTGTTAAGTTATGTTGATTCTCATACACAGCCAACAGAAAATTCAGTGCCATGACAACAGTTCTAATCCAGCACTTCATCTACACCGAACCAAAGCTAAACCTAAGCTTACTAAATTGTTTTGCTGCCTTGCAAGCAGTGCTGTTTCATTAAACAAATGCAAATACATTATTTTTATGTAATACTAGATGTTCACCCTACTAGAGAAATTTCTAATAAACAAAATGAGCAGATGTTCAGTGTTGGTGTAAACTGCTGATTATCTGTTCAGATACCACATCTTGTGTGATCACTTCAGTCTTCATATGAGACGTTCAGTGTGTATGTAGGGTTTGTGCTTTTCAGACACTCACTCATCTTTGTAGTAGCAGGGATAAGGGAACGCCTGCATCTGGACCGCGGGCCCATCCATGGCTTTACCCGTCTGCATTTCGATGATGGCTCTCTCGATGCTCTCCTGCAGGTACACAAAGCCTCGGTTGTACCGCTGGGTCGTCGTTGATGACATGAAGGCATCTTTCACCCAGAAGGGATTCCTTGCACGGTCGGTGCGCATGACATTCTCGATGTTCATTCGAATGGTGTAGTCGATGTTCGGGGGCAGGCTGCTGGAGGTCTCCTCAGGAAGTTTGAAAATAATGCCTGTGAAGATGAGAAGAGCTCATGTGTATAAAAGGGAAGTGATCTGTTGTCATAGTAACCTCAGAGACCCGCTGTTCCTCGATAACAGTGGAAATCTATATCTCAGTGGAATTGAATCGAATTGCATTGAATTACAGGCTTTACAGCCCGATGGCTCTTCAGTGCCTGTGGTGTCCTCAACCGAGAGAATCACCAAACGCATGAGTGGAGTAGTCAGTTGAAGAGGTATCTCCTGAGAGAAAGTGTGTGTGCGTCTGTGTGTGTGTGTGTGCACGTTTTTGTGACAAATGAGGACATACATTTGTATAATGACAAAGGTATGACATAGGTATTACAAGGAGAAGGTGACTTTTCAGGACATTACCCCATGTCCCCACTTTTCAAAACGCTTATAAATCACACAGAATAGAGTGTATTGAAAATCTAAAATAGCACAAAGTTTCCTGTGAGGGGTAGGTTTAGGGGTAGGGTTGGTAAAGGGCAATAGAATATACGGTCTGTACAGTATAAAAACCATTACGCCTATGGGATGTCCCACTTTCACAAAAGGACCGTGTGTTTGTGGTGTGTGTGTGGTGTGTGTGTGTGGGTGTGTGTGTGGTGGGAGTGAGGGTGTAAAACTCATGGCATAGAGGCTCGCGGTTTGAGCAGCTATCCGCCTGCTCGTCGAGTTCATCAGTGAAGTTGAAAGCTCGGTATCGGTCGAAGTTGACACAGGAGGAAAGGTTCATCATCAGCATGGAGAGGGTGGTGATCTGCTCCATGATATACTTGTTTTTATCTAAAAGGACTGTCATGTTTGCTGCAAAGAGAGTTAGAAAAACTGTTCAAGCCACTTCAGATTTAGAATAAGACACACTTGGGTGTATAGGAGCAATGCATCTCTGGCTCTTGTCATGAGTTTCAAGTGCTCGGCTGTAAAACTCTATTCAGACAGGGATAGTTTTCCCAGAGGAGGTTAGGTAAATGTGTGTCTCACAGACTAGTCCTATTCTGAGAGTAATTATTTCTGGAAACAGTTTATAGACAAACTCCAGGGTCTTGTCGTTATTTAATTAGTAAATCTGAATTTACAAGAAAGAATTGATAGTAAAACTATTTTTTATGTAAAACTAATGTATTAGTATTTATTTATTCATTCATTCATTCATTCATTCACAGTGTTGGGAAGGTTACTATGGAAATGTAATAGGTTACAGATTACCCTATTTAAAAGGTAATAAGTAGTGTAACTATTTCAATAACTTTATTAACGGTATAAAATTTATTCAAATCTAAGGATGTTTTCAACTGTAATCTTTCAAACATTGTAAAACCAGCGTGAGGGGAAATAACTTTACGTGTACTCAAAACTATATATGTCAGAATTCAAAAGCCTCATCACTGAAGTAAGATATTAATATTATTTAAAGCACAGCACAAATCAGATTTAGCACCCTTTTACTTGGAGAGTGTTCCGAGGGAATATAGGTTTAGAAATATAACCAGAAATAGTTAATAGATATGATTCGTCGTTGGAAATCAAATTCTTTGCATTAGGAAAGAAACACTGGATCGAATGTTAATCTTAAAAAATAAAGCATATAAATTAACCTAAATAGGAAATAAAACAGTTATTGAACAAGTATGTAAACTAAACTCCTGAAACATTGGTGTCAATGCAATTTGGGAAAGAAATCAATTAAATCCGTGTATGGGTGTGTGGCGTGGTAGTGGTGGTGGTGTGTGGGTTGTGTGTGTGTGGTTGTGTGTGAAAATAATCAGATGTAACCCCCTTTGTAATCGTTAACACTTTCATAAGTAACTGTAATTGAATTACACATTATTTCTCAGTAACTGTACAGTTTTGTAATTAAATTATGTAAGGTTTGTATTATTATTCCTGCCACAATTACGCAAAAATTATGAGAATCTTTATCATAATTATGGGTTAATATGGTTATAAGGGGGTGTGGGGGGGACAACCATAGGTGACATAAACTGTCATTATAGTGCAAAACTTTCTCATGATAATGACACAGTAACTCGTAATAATGAGAATTTTCTCATAATAATGACTTTGTTTCTCATAAATATTAGAAACTTTCTTGTTATAATAACATCTCATAAAAGAGAAACGTTCTTAACATAATACTCCATCACCATGATGCAAGCATTGCATGCACTGTTGAGAACTTACTGAATTGGCTGAGAGTTGAGCTCATTTGTGCAACATCAATGCCGGTCTGAGTCTGAATGAAGTTTTGGACAAAGGGATTGCGCAGAGAATTCTGTGAAGAGTAGTTTGATAAGGAAGCAGTTAATGCAGTAGAGGGAAAAAAATAAATGAATCAAACAAAAAGTGTTTATTTGATTTTCTCTGGACTCGTTGTAGTATACCTGAAGTATCGGCAAGGTTTTTGTCAGGATGACGGCAGACTGCATCACATATGACGATGATTCTATCCACTCGGATGCATAAAGCTTTAGATCACCAAACTGGTGCAGTGTAGAATTTGACTGCAGGAAAGAAGGAAATGTTTTGCTACAACAAATGTTACAAGCAAACACAATATTTTGCTTCATGACCAGACTACACGTCTATATCTTAAAAGAACAATCCGATATGACTGTAAATATGTAGGTCAGATGACCAGATTTATGCTACAGTCCATCCTAAGTCAGAAACAGGATATTCCTATATATTTTATCTTTGCAGGTATCTGATTCTCAGCAAATACGTCTCCTAGCAACTGTGGAGAATAAATGATGTTGTACAATGCTAACCATACAATTACCAACAGAGAAGGTCATTTACCATGTTTTTCACACCTGCCTCTGCAAACATTTTTAAACAGGTTTCATCATCATGTAATGTAGGAACGTTAAACGTAAACTACACTTTTCCCTTGGTGCTGTCATTTTTAATGTCATACTTACACAATGAATAACATTTTCGTAGTACTTTATAAATTGGAAATCAAAGTTTTTTTCAAGGCAGAAAACTGGAAATTCTAACTTTTGAAATACAAAACAAAACACGTATCTAAAAGTGGCCCAAACTGGATCCAATCACACATTTTTGCTTTTTATATGCATGCAAAAAAATTGAATTATCTCTGTGTCTAAAATCAGTGAAAAGCATAAATGTGGCCTAGATGCCAAATATTTATTTGTGAGATGTAAAATCAGCACCTTTCTCATGATCTCTCTCGTCACTGGTGTGTCTGGTGAGTACAGGACCTGTCCTAACAGCATGGGTTTGAGGAATGCCCAGGCCACCGCACCGCCTGTAGTGTTCACCATATCCAAGTAGAGGTTCATACAGAAGGGACCTGGACAAAAGCAGTATATTAATTAAGCCTGACCACAGCACTTCATCAAACTGAACTCAATATGCTGTAGACAGATTCTTGACAGGTCATTATCATAATGCTTTATTGCACATTTAGCTGTGTGCTGAGAATATGTGTTCATACTAGCATCGGGTGGGATTTTGAACTTCTTAATAGCTCTTCTCTCTTGTGGTCCGTCTGGACGGCGAAGGCTCAGTCTGGTTACATAGGAACTTTGCGATGGCGAACAGTGTCAGGATGCCGTTTTTGCACAAGGCACGAGCGATGGTACTAAAGGTGGCCCTGCTAGACATGGTGGACCGCTTTCCCCTCACCAGCTGTGGGAGAGAGAATCCAAAGACACATTTTAAAATAAAATGAAATGAAATTAAATGAAATGAAATAATTAAATTAAATCTTACACTGTGGAACTCTTGGTTGGCCACCAGGTTTAGTTCTCCTATGTTTGTCAGGTATTCCTGCAGTTTGTTAAGGGCAGGTACCAGTTTGTGCATTATGTCCATCAAAAACTTCACCAGCTCTAGCATGATTCTCACCAAATCCTGAATTTCTTTGGACAACACCAGCTGCAACAAAATATCATAGGGCTTTTAGTAAAATTATTGATATATTGCATGATATAATTATTTTTTTCTGGAAAATAAAAAAGTTTATGTACGTATATTAAAAATATAAAAATAAGTGGCAATGTCTACAGTAGGTCTCAATAATTAAACACTTTTGAATGAAGTAATAAAAAATATATAATTTGATTATTTTTCTCTCTTTACTTTAAACTTAATGGAAGCAAACAAAAGATTATTTATAATAAATGGCTTTTCATAATAAACAACCGGTACAGCAAATTCTTGAATAGCTAACAGTGAGATCAGGCTGCCCCAGCCCAGCCCCAATCTAACCATACAGAGAAGAATCCATAAAAATAAATGCATAAAACAGCAATCATTATTATTTAGTTTCATAGTAACTATATGCAAAACAATTCCTGTATTAAATTAACTACAACAGAGAGACGCAGCCTTTCTGTTTCATTGGATGTACAATATATACAATACATTTTGTGCCCAGCTCTTTACCCTGAATAAAGCCTCCTTCGTGTCCACATGACGAAGAAAGATAACCGTGATGCTGTACCATTCATGTGACAGTTCACAGAAAGTGCTGAAGATCTCCTGCCCTGTAGGGTCCAGTTGCAAAGACGAGGGGTCTGAGCACTGGTGCAGGTTTGCCAACCATGCCAAGATCTGTGAAGAGGGGAGCGATGACAAATAGAACACATTATAATAAAAATGCACTCTACAAGACTTCACACTGGTGAGAGACTCAGATATATGTTATTAAAGCACATTGTGCAAAAGCTGCTTCATCACGAATAAACCCCGATACAACCCTCTGTGAGCAAATAAAAGGCAACCATGGCAATGAAAATGCTCAATGTTTAGGTAAGATGAGTAGGATGGGGGAAAAATCCTTGGGAGGAACCAAGACTCAGCAAGGGGAGCCCATCTTTCTCAGTATAAAGTGATTTAAAAAAAAATTGTTTCTGTCTCACACTGTGTGAAGCCATGGTTTTGGACACATCTTGATCCCCTCTTATGTATGCATGAGTTGTGTTGTACCTGCATGTTGCTTCTGGGTAGAGGGTAATCTAATAGAGCCTGAAGAATGCGAGGGGGAAAGCTGGTATACCGCTCAACATCCTGAACAAACAGTGTGGCATTTTTCAGCAGCTCTAAAACTTTCACTTCAGCTGTCAGAACAAAAGACAAAAGACAAGTGAGAGAGCATGGCAAGGTTGAAACAGACTGATTGGACCACCATCTGATAGCTGAGGAACACTTGTGTTTCCGCAGTTCTTTTGCTTGAAGCGACAGCGGTACCTACCTGGAGATGTAAGATTGATATTAAGAGTTTTCAGAGTTGAGACGTTGAAGCCACAATTTGAGAGAGAGTTGATGACTTATAAAGAGAGAGAGAGAGCACGAGTGATTAAAACTATGAGTAGAATTCCTGGACACAAACTGTTCAAAATGTGTAACATAATTATACAAAATGTTTACATAAGTGTTATTTATATAAAAAAAGTTCATATAAGTAGTTATATGAAAAATAATATTATGACAATATAATAATTATCATAAATAATACTAAATTAGATGGAAAACAGTGACAAACAGTAACATCTAATTTCATTCAATTTTGTAAATGTATTTTAATTAAAAAAAAGACATGTAAACATCTGATGAATCTGTGAATAATTTTTTGAACATATTCATTTGAATTTGGTGTCTGAACTGATTCACTAAAATGAATCAGACTTTCCAATGTTTCATATGAATTAGAAGTGGGGAAAAAGTGGAGTGAATTTGATTACTACCACAGTTTGCTCAGCTTGAAGTTGTGCATGCTAGAGAATGTTACACTAACAGCACATATTGAAAAAGTAGCTTGTTACTGGAAATGCTACATTGTTTTGTTTTTTTAAATACTTTCACTCTACTAAAAGTTACTCCCCAACATACATAATATAAGCTGCCACAACAAGGTTGAAGACCATTATAGAAAACAGTACCAGTCCACTTCAGTGTTGTAGGTGCTAGGGTCTCCAACAAAAGTCTGGAAAATCAGATCATAGATGTCGGTGCTTTGGTTCACCAGGTTGGTTGTGAGCACATGGAAAGCCTGGATTGTGGGAACAACAGTGTCGCATAGCAGTCTGGGGCCCAGAGGAAGAAAATTGGTGATCAGCTGCACAGAGGCCATGTTTTCCAGAGCGCACACCTACGTTATCAGAAAAGAAGTTGGCTTCAGAATACTTGAAATATAAGATACGAGTCATATGGACTAACAATTTGTCCTTCTGTATACTTTTTGCAACTTGGTATGGCATGAGCTTACCAATAAGTGAATAGTGACAAGATAGCAATTTTTGCTGGCATATTCTTTAAAAAAAAATTATATCTAAACCATCAAAAATCTCACCTTAGTTAACAGGTGGTCCAGTATTAAGCCCGAACTCTCATTCGCCCAGTTGGCTGAGCCTAATTCAAAGGCAGCGTTTAGCACTTGCAGTAGAAGATGCAGATTTTCTGCAGAGAGGTGAGAGAAATGGAAGAGGGAAAACATAGATCAAGCTTTTGCAGAGCTAAAGTAACTTAAATTCCCTACAGGCATCATTACGTGCACCTAACTCCACTTTCAGGCCAACCTTGCAGTGCAACAAGCAGCAAATGATCTAGCAAAGAATCTCTCCTTAGAAATTGAAAAGCTTTATGGTGCCGTGTGCTGATTTAGATCTGACAGCACTTACATGTGCAACACCTTAAGCAATATAAAAGATCAGACACTTATGAGGGAAATTAAATGCTCAACAAGACATCAGCTTTATTAAAGAAAATATAAAGCAAACTGAGATGTTTAAAAAGCAGCTTATCAATGAAAATGAAGGAGTGCTGCAAACAAAGAAAGTGAGGAATAAAAACTGTGGATCTCCAGAGGGGGGAAAAATGGTGTACTCTTGAATAGGATAGTTCTAAAATCTATCTTATCTGATAAAAAAAAAAAATCTGTAAAACAAGATAACTTTATTTCAGAAGAAAAAGTAATACTTGACACTTATTTTCAGAGCATACAGAGCATATCTTAATTAGGTTTATTATTTTACCCCAATGTTAAATTATTTTCTTGCTTAAAGCACAAACATCACTAAGTTTAGTTAAATCTATGACTAAAACAAAAACAATTTGAATAAATTTAAGGGTTACAGAAAATACTACTTGCATGCAGGTTTGGAATGACACAAAAAAGTTTTTAAAAAATTACCATTCAAATTTTTGGGTGAAGTAGTCATTTAAATAGACATTTGCTATTTTAAAGCGCACGTGCACTGTAAAAGGCTTTCAAACTCTGTCTGGCCACATGCCTCCTGGCTGAATATTGCAGAAAGCTGACTTCAACAAAAATAAATTATGCAAAGAAATAATTATGTATTCACACGGCTTAATGCAAAATACTTATATGCACTATATGCAATTGTGGGAGCATAAGATTGTGGAAATAAAACCCCTGAATGAACAGTGTTATAGGTCAGTAGATTTGCGAGATGATTTATGTACCTTGGGATTCGTTGGCCAGACTTCTCATGATGGACTTAATAAGAGAAGAATACTGCAGGTCTTCTGGAAGGCTATTAGCGAGGTTTGTCAACAGCACAGGCAGCCTATGTAAACAGAAAAGTTTAATTAACTAACAAAACATCATTCTTTCTGCTGAGTTAGCTTTATCATAATGTACTACTATGGATTATGATCATTTATTTTCATGAACCTAAGAATCTGTAAGAATGTGTTCTTTTCAGAGTCATAAATTACATTTCTCTGAAGAAGTAAGCAATTATGCAAGGTAAATGCCATGTAATGAACAAGAAAAAGAGATGGAAAACTGGGCCTTGTTATGAGCTCATAACCAGAAACCAGCCTTGGGAGCAAAACCTCAAAGAAACTCACTTGTCAGTCCAGTTAGAGTCATTCATCCCCAGCAGATGGCCGATATTCATGCTAGAAGCCCCCAGCACTATTTTGGGGAGTTCAGACTCCACACTGCTGCTATTGCCCAGCGAGATGAGATTTTGGATGGTGTGCAGTATCTGCTGGGTAATATCAGCCGTTTGGGTGAGAGGGCTTTGGTCTGCCTGGATGATCATTAGGATTCTCTTAAGGGTCTGCTCTAGGTCACCTATAATGCTGCTGGAGGAGTTTGTGTTCATGTGGTGCACCATGTCCAGAAGGTTGTTGACAGAACTTACTACTTGAGATACAGCCCCACTGACATCCCCAAAGGTGCTGGTGTCATTAAGAACAAAAGATATTGTCTCCATTAGGTTGAGTGTGATATTGATGTATGGCCGTCCCTCAACAGGCATTATCGAGTATATGGAAGATGCAACCTCACTTAAAGAGTTCACTGCTTGTGAGATTTGGATAGGGGAACCGGATAACATAAGGCCTTGGCAGAGACTCATGGACACTTGATTAGACACGGTCATGAAGATGTAAACAAGGCCATCTGGAGTCATATGCGTGGATGTCGGATCATAAGTAATGTTTAGAGAGTTGAGAAGAGACTGTGTAACCAGCTGGGAGATTTCTGGGAAGTGGGATGTGATTTCTGCAGTGTTGGATACTTTAGAGAGGGCAGTGAATAGAGCCGATTTGATAGCAAAGAGGTAAATGTGCGTTTCCTTGGGAAGAACGACAACCATCTGATTGAACGTCTGGGTCAAAAGCATCTCCCTCTCAGCATTACTGCTCAGACTATAGTTTGACATGGAGAGGTTGAATAGAATGTGGTTGGCCATGGCACTGCTAAGGATCAAGGGATGGGTGACCTCTTGAATATATTGTCCATTTGGAAGAGTTGTAATATTCGAGAGGGCAAGAACATGGTTTAGGGAGTTAGAAATCTTGCTGGTGGACATCATGACTTTTTCTATGTCTCTGGGATATGCCTCGAGCAATGCAAAGGCTTGCAGCATTTGTCCAGATATGTTGAAATACACAGCTACCTCTCCAGAGAGAAGTGAGGTGAAGGCTTCTGCAGTTTGATTAACGGCTGCCAAATAGGATGCTATGCTCATCTGCGACCCTGGACTGGAAAACGAGCCAATTAAGTTTTGGAGAATGCCAGTGACCTGAGGGCTGATGTCCTTGCTTTCTTCAAAGTTCTCGGTAAGGATGCTGTTGAGAGCCGTAAGGAATTGGATCGCAGTGTTGGTGCCATTTCCATCCTGTGAGATGATATTTGACACCGAAGCTTGAAGTTGCTGGGCCATGTGCTCAATTCTTTGAGGAACGTTCAGGGGTGGCTGGTCGGATAGCACCATGGCCACGTCAATTGTTCTTCCTAGGCTCTCTGCAAGTTTCTCTACTTTATCAAGGTCCTGCAAACTCCACCCTTCACTACCGATGTCCATGAACATCTCCAGAAACTGCTGCCCATTGCTAGGGAGTGTCAAGTAGGACAGCACATTCAGAGCTGTGTCAATGGTTTCCTCCTGACTTGTGCTTCCAGTCATTTCTTTCAAATAGCCCTTCAGGATGACACCCAAATCTGGATTTGCAAAGAAAACATGGACAGTCTCCATAATTTCAGTCGAGGTGGGTGGAATGGAAAGAACTTCAAGCAAAGCTTGGTAATCGATGTCAAGAAGATCAAGGAAGTCATCCACTGGCTCTCTCTGTACTTCGCTAGCAATTCTTCTGGCATTTCTTGTGTGGGACACAAGACCTTGCAGGTTCTGTCCCTGAGCAATTTGCATTTTAAGTGGGCTTAGATATTGTTCCACAGGGTCGAAGAGGTCACTGGTTAGTTTGAACTGTTTGAGCATGTACAAAACATTCCCAAAAAGGTCAATAAAGGTTTCTGAGAAGCACGGCAGTGGCATCTTGGTTAGGGCATCTCTTACTATCTCGTATAACTGGCGCAGGATTTCCAAGACAAAATGTAGCCCAGTATCTTGAGTAGTGAACAGCCAGTTGAAAAATTCAACAGTTTTCCATAGGGTGCCACTTGTATCTTCCAAATACAGAACTTGCTGCATTACTCCATAAAGGGTAGGCCAGTCTCCCAGCAATCCCGTACCAATGATTTGCTGGATAACCTCTTTTATTAAGCTGTCAACTGTGCTTCCATTTGGGTTCATAAATATGTCTCCACTCAGGATATAATTAATGGTTTCCTTTGTAAAATTCATTCCAGTAAGCGTGATCTCCAGAGCCTGCATGATGATCTGAGGGTTTGCAGTTGAGTACTGGAGGAGATTGCCGTTCTGGAGGATGACCTCTATAGTTTTTCCAGCTGCCTCGATGTATGGCGTCATCCAGGGAGCTTCTCTCTTAATTTGATCCAGAGCCATTTGTACTGTGGAGAGACTGATGAATGAGAGAGAAATTAGTACTGCACGTTCACAAAAAAAGTTACAAAATAATAAAAAATGGCTCTTTAAGGATCCATTAATAGCTGGATTAAATAATGTACTGTTATGCATAAATGTGAAAGATTACGAACCATTACAGTCCAACATACTTAAATGTAGAGTTGATGGGACCATTTATGAATTTTTAAACTAGATTACTTATATTTAAAAGCTGCACAACATTAGTCCATATTTCATGTTGATTTTGCTCTCCATTTCAGCGGGCACTCACATTATATTAATAGAACTGAATGGTTATAATAGACTTTATTTATAATAGACCATTTCCATCATGTTTCATCATCAATGATCTACAGCGGGTGCATAAATGTTTCTGCAGTCTTATGTGATTGTTTCACCCAGATATGCACAAATGCATAATTTGATTCCTATCAGTAGTCAGTTCATTACAGGGATGAGCACATAAAGCAGAATCAATTTAAGAGCAGGGAGATAGAGATAACATAATAATAGACACTACTTTATCTGCTCAAACCTGTTTGGAAGCAAAGGAGTCAAACTGAATAAATCAACCTTAATGCAAATTTAATTACTCTTACTTAGTTTGTTTGCATGATTCCAACCCCTGGTCCTTATGGGTAATGACTGCAAATCTCTTAGCAAATTTGAGAAAGTATTTCAGTAATATAATCAGGCTTGTGATAATGTCGAGGTATAATGGGAGTGTGAGTGCGGGCGAAATTGTTGCACACTTTTGTTGTTGGCAATTTAGTCAGGCTATACAGTTTGAAAAATAATGGTGAAAAGCTCAATAGTGTTTATCTTTGTAAAAGATCTTTCTCTGTTATAAGACTGCCATTTGTTTGCCGTCATGTAATATGACTTGGGGCATGTATCACAGTACGAATATATGTTAGTGTAAAAATGACTCCAGTGCATTAATACCTTTGGTACAGCTGCATCTGGAAGAGTTGGACATTCCAGTCAGCCTGGTTTGTTATTTCTAGCACTGAGAGGTTGGATAGCATTGATGTATGCAACAGGACTTCTGTAAGGTGATTGCTAGCAAAGGTATTGTTCAGGATCGCCCCATAGAAAGTCTCCAGTGACTCTGCCATCATTCCTGCAGTGGCGTTTATCCATAGAGGGTTCATTCCCTGTTTAGAAACACAGAGGATCAGTCTAAATCAGTCTTTAGTGCACACTACCATGTGTTGACACATGATAGTTGCATTTGAGAGCCAAAGGCTGTTATTGTAAAACTGGAACTTATTGTCTCACCGTCATATTGAAGGCTGGAGCTGGTTTATCAAAGGCTGCTATGACTGGCAGTAGGCTGTTGTTACACCACAAAGCAACAGTGTCTTCGCTTATTCCAGCACCAGCTCTGACATCCTGCCATATTTGCTGCACGTAGCTGCAGTTCAGGCTCTGACCCCCCAAACAAGCCTGAGGGGTGAGCATCAGAAAAAAGATAATTATCACAGAAGTTTAACACACTACTGTCTAACAGAGAGATTACAAGAGCAACAGGATGGCAATGAAACTTTTTTTTTTTTAGTTCTTTAACAATTTACTATTTAATACTGGAGACAAGATGTCGTCACATTCACAGAGACACAAGAAAAACTACACACAGATATCCTCAGTTTGTCAGGGTGGCAAAAAGTTTAGACCATATTTCATACATTGGGCCCAAGGGAAGGGGAGGGGGACCCATTCATGATCTTGTTTTATGCCTTGTGAATTCAAGTGATGTGAAAATGTATACAATCATAGACAAATCATTCACTGAACATGTAGTAGGGAAGAAGGGATATATGACTCCTACCAGGATTTGAGCATCTGCTGTAAAAGGAAACCAAATTCTCTCTAGGGATGAAAAGCAGCACCTAATGCGTGCTAGGTAATGTAGGCTAGCTGTTTATCTGTGATTAATACACTTCTTGGCACACTGAGTGGGCCTTTTGGGCCAAGGTGGTTGAA
Organism: Sinocyclocheilus anophthalmus; assembly: GCA_018155175.1. NCBI lineage: Eukaryota > Metazoa > Chordata > Actinopteri > Cypriniformes > Cyprinidae > Sinocyclocheilus > Sinocyclocheilus anophthalmus. The sequence continues at coordinate 41,406 of JADLZN010003894.1, read as the reverse complement.
TTCATTTCAGAAAAAATAAGAAGTCAGAACATTTCCCAAATACATTTAGTTGATGCCTGTGCCTGTTTGGAAACACACAATAAGCTAATTAACAACTAACACCAGGGTTATGCAAGATCCAGTATCCTCGATGCCTGATTAAAAACATAGTATGTTACTATGATATCTTGTCTTTACTAAGAAAAATTGATTTTCTTAACCAGATAGTAACAAATTCACATTATTTTGTGGCTTCAGTTACTCTTTGGTCAGCATAATAGGTAGCAATCAAGAGTACCCAGAAAAAGTAGTCTCAGCCACTGAAATTTTGAATTCAAGTTTAAAATCAAGTCATTTGAATTGGCTAGTGGGATGTCGTCTTAAGGGGAACCACTGTAAAACAACTGATCATACATACAACTTTCCATTTCGATTTTACACTGTCATACTTCCATAATGTCACTCTTTCTTCTGCTGTCACTAGGACTTCAGCTATTTTAAGCTGAACCCACAACAAAAACACATTGTTGGTGAGAACACAGTATCATACACATGACTTTGCTATTGATGCAGTATGTCTCATAATCATTTCTCAACAATATTCAGTGGGATTATATAGAAATTCCAGCTCACCAACCCTCTATTATATGCAAAAACCAAACAACGCCACCAACAGAGATGTACAGAAATGGAGAGGAAACAGAACGTGAGAAGTGAATGTACGGGGAGGAAAAGGACTTAATTCAATTTGTAAAATATTTTTAGAATGCATTAATTATTAAATCAATAAATAAACAAGCAGTAATACTAATAGTAGATACATATGGTTCGGTTTTATTTTACAATAAATATGTGGCTATTTTAAAGCTTCCCCTTAGTGCTCTTGTCTTATTCTCCTTTTCCGTCTCCAAAACTATTCTGCTTGCAGGTGATCGGAGGTAGAGGTCTTCACGGGTTCACTTGGATCCGAAAACCCGAGGTCCGACCCGAGACCCGAGATGGTTCGGGTCCAAAACTTCGACGAGTACCTCGGACACAGGTCGGGTTCGGTATTAACGGCCTCTGGTAATTTAAAATAAACATGCTTTTCCCAAATGGACCCGATTAGACCCGAATTCTTTTAAACTATCCCAAATGCGTAGGTTAGGCTGCTTTCACTTTTGCATTAAGAGAGGAACGCACATAGAAAAGGAGCATACGTTCGTAATCCTCGCACACAGACATAATTTTATAGATATGAGATCCATCAGGAAAATTCACTCGCTTCATTATGCTGCGTGTTCATGCAGGGCTTTTCTTTTTTGTGTGCAGAAGCCTTTAGGCCGGAGATCAGGTTGCAGACAACAGCGAATCCATAGGCTATCGATTTATTTTTTATCAAACTATCACGTTTCTTTTTCAAATCCACTGGTCACAATTGAAAGCCGAGCTTAGAAATAACTTGTATCCATCAGGCAGGCACTAATATAAAGTAACCTAATAATAAATTGAATAAATGTTAAATAAATCAAAGTAATGGAGAAGTGGCCAAATCAGTCAACAGGACACCGGGATTTTTCCTGACTGACTGCGGGGCTGCAGGCTGTACACACGTCAACGCCGTTTACAGTCGGGTTCGAAAATAAATGCCGTCGGGTCGTGTCGGACTCGGGTTTATTCCAGTGGTGGACAGTAACGGAGTAGCTTTACTTCGTTACTGTACTTAAGTACATTTTTCAAGTATCTGTACTTTACTGGAGTAGTTTTATTTTGAATAACTTTTACTTTTACTTCACTACATTCCAAAACATAAGATCGTACTTTTTACTTCACTACATTCAAATATTATATATATATACTGTATATATAGGTGCATCTCATAAATTAGAATGTCGTGAAAAAGTTCATTTATTTCAGTAATTCAACTCCAAATGTGGAAACTCGTGTATTAAATCAATTCAACGCACACAGACTGAAGTAGCTTAAGTCATTGGTTCTTTTAATTGTGATGATTTTAACAAAAACCCACCAATTCACTATATCTCAACAAATTAGAATACTTCTAAGACCAATAAAAAAAAATTTTTTGTGAATTGTTGGCCTTATGGAAAGTATGTTAATTTACTGTTCATGTATTCAATACTTGGTAGGGGCTCATTTTGTTTTAATTACTGCCTCAATTCTGCGTGGCATGGCGGTGATCAGTTTGTGGCACTGCTGAGGTGGATTCTTTATGGGGTTCAGGTCTTGTGAGTTTGCTGGCCAGTCAAGCACACTAACACCATGGCCATTTAACTAACTTTTGGTAGTGTGTGCAGGTGCCAAATCCTGCTGGAAAATAAAGTCAGCATCTTCAAAAAGCTGGTCAGCAGAAGGAAGCATGAGGTGCTCCAAAACTTCTTGGTAAACTGGTGCAGTGACGTTAGTTTTAAAAAACACAATGGACCAACACCAGCAGATGACATTGCAGACTGTGGAAACTTAACACTGGACTTCAAGCAACTTGGTTTATGAGCTTCTCCACCCTTCCTCCATTCTCTAGGACCTTGGTTTCCAAATGAACTACAAAACTTGCTCTCATCTGAAAAGCGGACTTTGGACCACTGGGCAACGGTCCAGTTCTTCTTCTCCTTAGCCCATGTAAGACGCCTCTGACGTTGTCTGTGGTTCAGGAGTTGCTTATCAAGAGGAATACGACAACTGTAGCCATATTTCTTGACACGTCTGTGTGTGGTGGCTTTTGTTGCCTTGACCCCAGCCTCAGTCCATTTTCCTTGTGAAGTTCACTCAAATTCTTGTATTGATTTTGCTTGACAATCCTCATAGGCTGCGGTTCTCTCGGTTGGTTGTTGCATCTTTATTTTCCACACTTTTTCCTTCCACTCAACATTCTATGAATATGCTTGGATACAGCACACTGTGAACAGCCAGCTTCTTTGGCAATGAATTTGTGGTTGGCTTACCCTCCTTGTGAAGGGTGTCGATGATTGTCTTCTGGACAACTGTCAGGTTAGCAGTCTTCCCCATGATTGTGTAGTGAGCCAAACTGAGAGACCATTTGAAGGCTCAGGAAACCTTTGCAGGTTTTTTTGAGTTGATTAGCTGATTGGCATATGCCCATATTCTAATTTGTTGAGATAGTGACTTGGGGGGTTTTTGTTAAATGTGAGCCAAAATAATCACAATTAAAAGAACCAAAGATTTTTCAGTCTGTGTGCATTGAATTTATTTGATACACGATTTTCACAATTTGAGTTGTATTACTGAAATAAATTAACTTTTCCACAACATAATTTATTGAGATGCACCTGTAATATATCACGTGCTCCGAGACCCAGAAGCGTTGTCTTATTCAAGAACGAACTGATTCTTTTCAATTAACCTTTTAAATCGTTTCGCAAATCGCACCAAACGATTCATTGACGAATTAGAATTAAGCGATTGCAGCTGTTCTCGAGTCGACAACTCACTGATTCAAATGAACCGTTTAGTGCGAGTCTCCAGTGAACTGAATTCACAAGAAAGAACCGGGAGATCTTGTGAGCGTGCGCGCGACTGATGCTACTAAAAGTAAGTTACTAATGTCGAATTAATTATTGTAACTGAAAGTCATATTTAGGTCAAATCTGTCAGTTGTTTGTGAACTAAACCTGCTGTAAAGGGTGATCTGTTTAAACCCACTGAATTATTGAATTGCTTTGGCGACCCATCAACATCTGTGTCCTCATTTTATGTAAAAAAACATTTAAGAACCCGAAACATTAAAATAACACAGACTAAATAAAATAATGCGTGTTCATATTCCCCGCTGCCGTAACGTTAACAGTTTTATTAAAATGCTACGCATTTAGCCCTATGTGACGTCTGTTTTTATATTGTTTATCAACAGTATACATTTTTATATTGTTTGGATTAACTAGCCGAGTAGACAGATATGAATGTTTATTCATAACCATACTGAAAATAAGTAAATATTGTTAGCTGATGCTAACTGTCTAGCTAACAAGCTTGCTGGTGCTAAGTTGAGGTAATTTTTAGATATAAAGTTATTTTTATTCAACAACCTAGATAGATTACATCTGGGAGAAAAAGAAAGGATGTGAAGTTCAGAACATGGTAACTACAGTAATTATCAAAGTGGGAAGTGATGCCCTCTGGGGGCATTTGGCCAGGGGTGTTTTTTACACCACAGACAAGGTTTGATAAGAAAAAAATCATTATGAAAATATATTTATATTTTCCTTAAAATGTTCTTCCTAACTTCAGGCCTTATTCTCATGTCATATATAACTGTGATGTTCTGCAAAACAACAAGCTTTAAAACTCTTTTTTCTTACTCGTGAAAATCAGATGATCAGATCTGTTTTCTCTCAGGTACTTCGCAGTGTAAGCTTCACAGTGAACATTACTACATCACTCTCGTCAATGTAGTTCATATCAACAACAAAAATATATCTTGACTCCATATAGTGGTTATTTTGGGAAAATCCCAGGTATTTTGAGCAGTAGGATTATTAAAAATATTTGCTAATATAAGTAGCCTACATAAAATTGCAAAATAAATCTATCAGTACTTTTTTACTTAAGTACATAAATCGAATACTTTTGTACTTTCACTCGAGTAAAATTGAAAAAGGAGTACTTTTACTTTTACTGGAGTAATATTTTATTATACGTATCTGTACTTTTACTCAAGTCCTTGATTTGTGTACTTCGTCCACCACTGCTAATTTCATCGGGTCTGTCTCGGGTCAGGTTTTTCTTTAAAAAAAATGTATTTATGCACGTCGGGTTCGGGTAAGAAGTGATTCTGGTCAGGAACAGATTTTAGGACCCGAAAAGACCTCTAATCTGTGATGTGCCTTGCCCTCCCCGCTTTGTTACAGTTTGATGATTTTTGTAAAATAACTTCAGTTTTTGTTCTTCAAGCTTTGAGTTTACTATGTTGCAGGCTAATTTATGATAATAAACAATCGCTAATAAATAATATTGGGCTTGTTTTTGAAGCTGTGGTTACTTATTTATCTTGTGAGAGTTAGCAACACTGGTCTGTATAAGTCCACCACATCAGTAGATAGGAATGTTGTTCTAACCTGCAGAGCAGCTTCTGCAGTTGACAAAAGGGCCTGTGGCAATCCACCAACAAAGGACTGAGAAGTGAAACTGCTTGTGTTCATAACATGAAAAATGCCAGACAAAAGGTTGGACAATGGCCGCTGGAGGACGTAGAGGAGCTCTGAGGAGAAGAAAGCACTTGCATTAGACGCATACGGTTCAGATATGAAAGAAATTGTCCGTAAACATGAACACCTACTCTGCAATTCTTTTGCAGCTGTATTCAACAGTAAGGCTTTGCTTTTCTCACCTGTTTGTGCCTGCATGTTGTGAGCACTGTTGGCAATGCCTTGTTGAATTGTGGACACAACAGACGGCAATGAATCCCACATTGGAGTACCTTTAAAGGTTGAAAACAGAGCAGCCAACATGTCCTCCAACCTGTTGTTTAACAAACAGTCAGATTGACATTCAAAACTGAGAGTCAACAAGAAATATATCTATTTTTAATATGTATGCTCACTGGTTTGATTCCCGGGGAATGCATGCATTAATTTATATATAGCTTAAATTCTGCCAAATGCATAAATGCAAATATATGTGTGATTTTAAATATATTAATGCTCTGGGATTCTGAAGAACCTTCTCCATCCTGAGTAATATGGCAGAATTTAATCAGCTGATTTAATCAGCATTCCATTAAAAGACTAAACAACTCAATTTTGGTAAGGACTGTCACTCCTACTGATTGTTTGTGCTGAAATCGTGAGGTGACAGATTAATCGACTGCCTCTGACATTTCTGCCACCACTTTCGTAATTTAAAAGTGATTTAAGTGTGGAAAAACCCCAAATGTTTGGCAATAGAATTATCATAGACAACATTCAGCTTTTGCGATGTGGCTTTGCATTAACCAATATATAAAGAGTTTGGTTCCAAAACGCTATAAATCCATTATTTTTCATATTGAAACTGTTGAAAATACACAAAGTAAGTTGATCCACATATGACAGCCTCAGAACTTGGTCAATACTAATCTTATATAGGCTACAGGCACTGGACTAAAAATACATTCATCAGTCATCGCTCCCAAAATGAATTCAACAGGTCACCTTGTTAATGCTATAAATTAATTACAGCAATAAAAGAAAATTTCATCATGAACAAGAACATGAACAACAATATCACATTAGACCACAGACATTCCAAAATGACATTGCCCTTACATCTAACTTCCAAAAGTGTATTCATTTTTGCCATGTTACATTCATTTAGTTGATTAGTGCTATACGCTGTATTAAAAACATTAATGGCATAAATAAAAAAAACTTACACTGACACGCTACACAATATCGCGTTCATAATCAAATACGATTCATCTGCGATTATGAATGTGATATTGCGTAGATTGTCAGTGATCTACGGCTCTGTTCATCCATCTGAAAGCACATGATGAATTTCTGATTATCACAGACCGCTTTACTGACGAGATCGCATGACAATCACATGCGATTTATCGTGCAGCCCTAAGTTTGCTTGTTGATCACAAAGTACAAAGTACAATCTGTGATTGGTTGTTACTGTTTACAGTGCGTGGAATGGTGCGCTGTGATTGGTTGAGCGGATATATCGCATTCTGCAGAGAAGGGAGACTGGCTTTTGTCGCATTTTGGAAAGATAGGGAGAAAACATGACAGAATAGCACGGCGGATATCGCATTTTGCATAATGTTAAAAATGGACTTTTCAATACCGACCATATACCATACTGATTTTGGCGAAAACTAAATTTTTTTTAAATGGCGTTTATTGCGTTTTGGAACCAAACTCTTCATCTATACTAATGTATCAGCATTCATTTCAAACATTCAAACATGGTCAAAGTTGTCAGAGAATCTGAGTGTTATGGCCATCTCTCTGATTCTCTTGACTATATAAATGAAGCTTTCAACAAAAAATCAAATAGTGGGATGCCAGCCTTACTTGTCAAAGGTCAGCTGGTCAGCACTCCCGGAAAGGATCTGGACCAGAACGCCTACAGATTCTGTGACAGTCTGGACGGACTCATTCGTGAATGGTGACATAGTGCCCAGAAAGACTGCAAGCTGTGACATCACAAAAGAAGTTGACAATAACACATTTATGTTTGTGCGTGTATTATATTATTTTTATTCCTGCAATAAATCAACACATATCATAATATGGAGACATTTTCCTGTCAAAAGATTTGTTGGTTGTGAAGGACCTGTCAATAACAGGCCTTTGAGAAATAAAAGCAATTGACCTGTTCTGTTATTTCATTTAGGCTGCCAAGACTGAAGTTTCCTAGGTTGTGCCATATGTTTGTATATCCTGTGAAAAATATAGAGTACATATATCTATGACAACTTGTTTGAATAAAAAAGAAATAAGGCTTTAAAAAATTTCATTAATATATGGCCACACTAACAAACTGTTTTTACAATGAACCCCAACAAACACCACACAATAAACTTGCCTTCATTTGAGTTTAGAATATACTCTGTGACCTTAAGAATCACAGATATGATGGGCTGAGCTGTGCTGTTTGGTGGCAGGGAATTCTGAAGCTCTCTCATTATATTCACAATGCTGAAAATGAAAAAGAAACACCAACTGTCATGACCTGTGCATACACAAATACATGTACTGCATATACACTAAAATTCAAAAGATTAGGGTTCGTTTTTTGAGTCTCATCAGGCTGCATTTATTTGATCAAAAACGTAAAACTGTGAAAATGTTTTACAATTTAAAATAACTTTTTTTATTTTAACATATATATATTGTAATTGTGAAATATATTTCTGTGATGGCAAAGCTGAGTACAGCAGCTGTTGCTCCAGTCATCGGTGCCACGTGATCCTTCATAAATCATATGTAGATTTGGTGCTCAAAATCATTTCTTATTATTATAATTGATGAAAACAGCTGTGCTGCTTAATATTATTTTTGTGGAAAAAGTTAACATTTGATATACATTTTTGTCAGCATTTTCATGAATAAAAAGTTTTAAAACAATAGCATTTATTTCACATAGAAAGCTTTTGTAACATTATAAATGACTTTATTGTCATTCATTTTTTATAATTTTAATGAATCCTTGCTGAATAGAAGTATTTATTTATTTTTTAAAAATCTTACTAAGCCTTAACTTTTTAATGATAGTGTAGAGGGATGGATAGATGGATAAAGAGATAAAAGAACAGAGCTCTTTGTTTTTTGTTATCTACTGCATATTTACAGATTTCCTTGTCTATTTATACTGTATATATATATTTATATATATATATATATATATACTGTATATTATACACACACACACACATACACACATATGTGTGTATACAAAAATATATAGTCTATACTTACACTTCATTCCATTTGTCTGGTCCAGCAGATTGGGAGATGGTCTGCAAATACGCTAAAATGCTGTTTTTCATGGGAACCAACACCTCAGCCACCTCTGCTGGCAAAAGGTCATGAATAGCTCCCCCTAGCATCTGGACAGTCTCCTGTGTGAGATGGTTAGCTTGCATGAAATATATATTGGGGTTCAGTATCATCTGAAGGGAACCGTTGAAAGCACCAAGAATATTGTTAACCACGTCCTGAGGTAGAGCTCCGGTTTCATTAGAAATACTCTCCAGAACCACTCTAACTGTGCTAATGACAGCTTCTGTAAAATTTTCACTATGGAGACCACCATCAGTGCTAGACACATGCAAAGCGTAGGTTAGTGTCTGAGACACCTGCTCAGCAACAGCCAGGAAGGCTCTGTCCTCAGGGGAGAGTAGGGGAGCCATGACTTGCAAAAGTTGGTCAAGATTCACTCCAGCTCCTGCAAGATCTACAGAGCTAACATTCCCCTGGAAGATTGCGGCGAGTGCCATTGTCACTTGTTGGTTAATGATCCAGTCCTTTGTCAAATTGCCTTCATTTGAGCTCAGAAGGTTTTTTGTGACCTTGATTATCATTGCTATGATGGGCTGAGCTGTGTTATTTGATGGCAGGGAATTCTGAAGCTCTGTCATCATGTTTATAATGCTGAAAAAGAAAAAGTGCATCAGTACAACTGTGATAATTCCTCCAAATATACATACAGTAAACACACACATACACATACAGTATATATAATATAATAATATATATATATATATATATTAGAAAATGAGAGTGAAATAGAGAGAAAGAACAATAAGCAACAAATATATAGCCTCTACACTCACAGTTCATTCCATTGATCAAATCCAGCAGGCTGGTAGATGTTATTCAGATAGGATAAAATGCTGTTTTTAATGGGAACCAGCACCTCAGCTACCTCAGCTGGTAAAAGAGTATGAATCACTGCATCTACCATCTGGATAGTCTCCTGTGTGAGGGTGCTAGCTTGGGCATAGCTCATATTGGAGTTTAGGATCAGCTGAAGGGAACCGTTGAACGCACCAAGAATATTGTTAACCACATCCTGAGGTAGAGCTCCGGTTTCATTAGAAATACTCTCCAGAACCACTCTGACTGTGCTAATGACAGCTTCTGTAAAGTTTTCACTTTGGAGATCACCATCAGTGCTAGACACATGCAAAGCGTAGGTTAGTGTCTGAGACACCTGCTCAGCAACAGCCAGGAAGGCTCTGTCCTCAGGGGAGAGTAGGGGAGCCATGGCTTGCAAAAGTTGGTCAAGATTCACTCCAGCTCCTGCAAGATCACCAGAGCTAACATTGCCCTGGAAGATTCTGTCAAGTGCAATTGTCAGTTGCTGGTTAATGATCCAGTCCCTGGTCAAGTTGCCTTCATTTGAGCTCAGAAGGTTTTCTGTGACCTTGATTATCATTGATATGATGGGCTGAGCTGTGTTGTTTGATGGCAGGGAATTCTGAAGCTCTGTCAACACATTCATAATGCTGAAAAACAAAAAGAACATAAGTGCAACTGTCATCTCTCCTACAAAATACATAGAGTATATATATAAAAATATAATTAGAAAGTGAGAGCGAAACAGAGAGAAAGAAAAATACTCAACAAATACATAGTCTCTACACTCACAGTTCATTCCATTGATCAAATCCAGCAGGCTGGGAGATGTTATTCAGATAGGATAAAATGCTGTTTTTAATGGGAACCAGCACCACAACTGCCTCCGCTGGTAAAAGAGTATGAATCGCTCCCTCTACCATCTGGATAGTCTCCTGTGTGAGGGTGCTAGCTTGGGCATAGCTCATATTGGAGTTTAGGATCAGCTGAAGGGAACCGTTGAAAGCACCAAGAATATTGTTAACCACATCCTGAGGTAGAGCTCCGGTTTCATTAGAAAAACTCTCCAGAACCACTCTGACTGTGCTAATGACAGCTTCTGTAAAGTTTTCACTTTGGAGACCACCATCAGTGCTAGACACATGTAAAGCGTAGGTTAGTATCTGAGACACCTGCTCAGCAACAGCCAGGAAGGCTCTGTCCTCAGGGGAGAGTAGGGGAGCCATGGCTTGCAAAAGTTGGTCAAGATTCACTCCAGCTCCTGCGAGATCTACAGAGCTAACATTCCCCTGGAAGATTGCGGCGAGTGCCATTGTCACTTGTTGGTTAATGATCCAGTCCCTGGTCAAGTTGCCTTCATTTGATCTCAGAAGGTTTTTTGTGACCTTGATTATCATTGATATGATGGGCTGAGCTGTGTTGTTTGATGGCAGGGAATTCTGAAGCTCTGTCAACACATTCATAATGCTGAAAACAAAAAGAACATAAGTACAACTGTCATCTCTCCTACAAAATACATACAGTATATATATAAAAATATAATTAGAAAGTAAGAGTGAAACAAAGAGAAAGAACAATACTCAACAAATATATAGTCTCTACACTCACAGTTCATTCCATTGATCAAATCCAGCAGGCTGGTAGATGTTATTCAGATAGGATAAAATGCTGTTTTTAATAGGAACCAGCACCACAACTGCCTCCGCTGGTAAAAGAGTATGAATCGCTCCATCTACCATCTGGATAGTCTCCCGTGTGAGGGTGCTAGCTTGGGCATAGCTCATATTGGAGTTTAGGATCAGCTGAAGGGAACCGTTGAAAGCACCAAGAATATTGTTAACCACATCCTGAGGTAGAGCTCCGGTTTCATTAGAAATACTCTCCAGAACCACTCTGACTGTGCTAATGACAGCTTCTGTAAAATTTTCACTTTGGAGACCACCATCAGTGCTAGCCACATGTAGAGTGTAGGTTAGTGTCTGAGACACCTGCCCAGCAACAGCCAGGAAGGCTCTGTCCTTAGGGGAGAGTAGGGGAGCCATGACTTGGAGGAGATGTTCAATATCCTTCCCAGGTGTTGTGATATCTATAGAGCTAATTTCCCACTGTAAAATTGTATCAAGTACAGTCATCACTTGTGGGTTAGTGATCCACTCCCTTGTCAAGCTGAGGTAGGTCATGATCTGACCTTCAATTTCAGCAGGAATACTAATGTTCATTGGGGAGCCTAGAGAATTGTAGAAGGCTTGCTGGATCTCAAGATTTCCTTTAATCAATGCCAGCTCACCCTGCAGCATGGTCATGATTGTACTGGCAACTTTTACAAGATCTTCACCTTCCAGAGGAAACCTCACATGGGTCAAGTTCTGGATCTGATTCATTGTTAGAGTCACCATATCTGCTTTTGCAGTGATGAGTGCCACCTGCATTTCAGTCATGCATTTCAGTTGATGGAGAATCTCTGCAAACATACTGCCACTGGTGTCATTTCCAAGCTTGTTTAAATACCACAGTGTGATTTCTCCATACACCTTCTGTGCATACTGCCCCTGCACCATCAATGTTGAATTAATGGTGTGGTATGGGTATTGTTCTCTGAATACATTTTTCAAGAGGTCTTCCAGAATGTTGAGCTCATTTGTAATATCAGTGATGTTCTCTACATCAAGACCCTGAAGGTTTTGTCTGATGGCTGACAATGTTGTTATCAGCACCTCTTCTGTCAATGCAAGTGGGCCAGATCCAGAGATGGACATGTTATTTAGCTTCTGATACTCTACCGCAGTGATGTTAAGCAAATCTTTAAGAGTCATTTGAGCGTTCTCTGCCACAGGTATTACTCCAAGTAAACCAGAAGCAGTCTGGATGAGCTGAAGGATGCATTCGACCTGTCCATTAGCAGGAGGCTTTTGGGGAGACTGTGTGGTTTGAGTGTTCACGCACTGTGGGATTTTAATGGCCATATTCAGAGTCTGCAGAATGGCTGTTGACCAATTAGAATGAAATACAGAATGTACTTGTTCTAATTCAGAAATGGTGAGATTGGAGGCTTGTAGACTTTGACTGATGTTGAAAATAGGAGATGCATAAGCCTTGTCAAGAAGATATTGAATCTTCCTAGAAATTTCCATTGAGGCTTCCGCTGGCCGGGACATGTTCCATGGCAGAAGCAAAGCGAGCATATCAAGCGCAACAGGGAGAGTCATGTTACCCCAAAGAGGTGTTATTTGGATGGTGATATTATTTCCAAATACAAGCATTGCACCAAGATTATCAATTACATTCTGGATATCAGCTACACAGTCCTGGCCAAGAGCTGAACAGATCTCTAGATTTCGAATGAGATCATGAGTCTTATTTAGCCCTGCTTCTAACTGATACTGCTGCTCTGGAGGCAAGATGGCTCCAAGTTGGCTCAAAATTGCTTGAAGAACTGCAAAACCCTCCTCTATGTTTAGAATCTGGATGGACCCATTGTTCAAGACCTGAAGGACGCCCATGATGATTGGGTGCATGCTGGTTGTCTGGGAACCTCCTGGCAACAGGTTCTCTATCTGCCCCAGTCCAAGAGCCGCCATGATGTCGTTTAAGAGCTGAGTGTCAAACTGCTGTGTGGAATCAATGTTCGAGAGGAGCTGAATTTCTTTATCAACTGTATTAATGAGGTCCAGCAACAAGTCTTTTAGTGAAATGTCACTACCAAGTAGCTGACCAGGTAGGCCATTGGCAATGACTTGCTGCAAAAGTGCCAAGTAACTGTTTTGGAGGAGAGCCACTGTCCCCTGGAGAGGTCTAAAATCAAATGAAAAAGGTGGAATGTAAAGACATTAACTATAATAAAATAATCTATATTGTATCACCAATGGGACTTTTTATGTAATTTCATACATTTTGAAAATCAAATATGCATGTAGTAGTACAGAAGTTTAATATAAAATTACTTTGGCATCAATAAATGTTTTGCAGTAAATAATCACTACCTTAATAGGCTGGCAGGTTCTCTTGACACTTTAGAGATCAAAGAATGAATCAAAGGAACAGCTGTTTCCCAGGTAAAGCCGGTCTGACAGGTGACGGCATGAGGGTAAGAGTGCCTGTAAAAACGTGTGAATAATTCATGGCATATTATTTATAGTATGGTTGAAATAATTAAAATACTGATCATGCAATAACTTTAGTGATTCTACTATGATGTTAACTGATAAGTAAACTGGATATGATTACACTTTGCTGTACATTGTCAATACAAATGTCATATCAATAAAATTGGCAACACTTTACAATAAGACTTACATTTTAAACTTTAGTTAATGCATTAGGTATCATGAACCATTATATTTTTTTTTTCACAATTTTAGATTTTGTCAGCAGTTATTAATCATTTTAAATGTATAATAATAATAATAATAATAATAATAAATGTATATATATACATATAAGTTTATTTTAAAGGGGTCATAGACTGTGAAGTTGCGGCGGGCCGAGAGCCGTGGTTAACGGAGCGCGACGCGGTGGTAGTTACTTGATAATGAGCGAGCACCCACACCCACTCACCGGTCTCGAGTCTCACGGAGGATCTCCGGAAGGATAAAAGGGAGGAGTGAAGACAGTGTCGGACGAGAGAGGACCAGACCTGGAGTTTATTTCGTGTTTTGGTTTCGTTTGTGTGCGACAGTCGTCCGCGAGGGGCTGCCGCTTTACTTTCGTTTGTGTATTTTATTATTTATTAAACATCTTCTTTGAGCTTCCCGCTGTTTCCCCGCCTAATGCCTTCTTCCCGTGACTACGACTTTGTTTACATTGGCTTTTTCCTTCCGGAGCTCCTCCGTGAGACTCAAGACCAGTGAGTGGTGCAGGTGTCGCGCATTATCAATTACTCCACTGGCCTTGCTCCATTCCCACGGCTCTCAGCCCCGCCCCCACTCGTCACATGAGTTCTAAAACAGAATATTATTTGTGTGTATTTGGTGTAATGAATTGTGTTTATGCAGTTTAAGGTTCAAAAGACACATTATTTTCCATATACTGTACATAATTTTTTCTCCTCTATGCCCCCGCCTTTCTGAAACACGTCGATTATTACAAAGCTCAAAATTTGAAAGCGAGGTTTAGCGATTGCCAGCATATCCAGCTACGCCAGCTATCTAGTGCGTTGTGATTGGCCGAATACCTCAAGCGTGTGACGGAAATGTTACGCCCCTTACCATACTGTGATGCCGTGTCCCGGCGCGACGAGACAAAACCAATAAAACCCTTTATAAACTAGGCATTTGTTGCATCCTGTGGGGACATACAGTAATTACTGATTATAATGACTTATACTGTGTTTTACGCGTTGCGTTGCATCGCGCCGCATAAACATAAAATCATGTCTGTATTTGTGATCGGAGAAATGATAAACAACTAGTGCTACTCTACACTGCCCAAAAAAATCGCGTTTGAATCGTTAGTGGCAAATTCTTTAAATATGAAAAAACGTACTTACAAGCTGTGAGTCAGCATTATTTGTCAGAAAACCGACATTGTAGGCTACTCTCCAAGGAAACAGTCCTCGTCCTCTGTAAAATGTGTTGCACACATCTGAATATTTTGGGTTGAAGTGTTCTGGAACAGTTTTTTAAATACAACTTAACCACTGATTACTAGTCGTGTCCTGTTATGGAAGACCAAACAAAGTAGTTTCGCTTTCACAATGAAGCACACAACATCTCCACAACATGGCGGCGGCGGCGGCGGTAACAACAATACTACAGCGAGAATAGAAGTTACGCCTTCTTTCTTTGCGTATACATTTGGGCGGTGTTATGCAAATCTTCCCATACAGTCACGAAGACATGTGGGGGCGTGTTTAAATGAGGCGTTTTAGGAGGGCGTGGACGAGTCTTAACTTTTATAAAGAATATCTCTTTGGGCTTGAGACTTTAGTCTTTGCAACTTTAGGGATCTTATCTATTCACAAACAGCTTGTAACACTCCAAAGAGAAAGGAAAACTTGAAATTGCATCATATGACCCCTTTAATATATAGTAAAACAATAAAAACATTCTAGATTTAAAAACCATGTAAAATGATTTCTCATTGTTATAAAATTAACAACAATAACTGTTAACAACAATAATCAGATGTTAAGAACCAAAGCCTACTGATTTATGAAAGATTCACTTTTTTTTTTATTCTCACAGTTTGGTGATGCAGTGGCATTAGGTTGGTAGGTCAAAATCCAATAAGCCATATGGAAATATGGTTCCATGGAGGGCCACAGAGAGCTGTTCTCTAGTGAAGAACCCATGTTCTCAAATGTGCCAGTAACCCTTTTTCACAAGAAATTAAAATACAAATAAACACATAAAATGAGTTTAATATGTGATAAAAGTACTAGGCAAATCTGTTTCTACAGAGACTGTTATAATTCTCAACAAGTAACATCCTTGTCACATAGTAGTTATTGACAAATAGTAGGTTTCTGACCTGGTCAACAGAATCTGGGATAATCCAACTGAAATGTTCCCTGGGATCCAAGCTGCAAAATAGTCCTCATTAAGCTCAGTTTGCAATTTCTGGAGGGCAGTGACATACTGAAGGGAGGTTGTGTATAGACTGTGCCACTCTGCCATAAGTATTGAGGGTGTGACATTGTACATTACAGTTCCATTCACTACACCAACCAACTGTTGGACCTGTGAAAACACATTTAGTTTAGGTAGTACTATAATCATTCATTTCTATTTTTTGTCAGATAATGTTTTTGTTTTTTTTCTTGTCAAAGTTTGAAATATTATGGCCATCTGTTCTAAATACACCCCCTTACCTTCTCATTTACTGGGAAAAGTGATGTTAACAGCATTTCCTCAAGACGTGTGTCATTCCCAGCGCAAACTAGAGTGCCCCACAACTTAAGGTTTATAGAGCTGTAGGTTGACATCCAAGCCCAGGGAGCAGAAAGGTCTTTGCAGCTAGTGTGACCCTCTAGAATCTGTATGAAAACATTAGAGAACATCCAGTGTGACAGATGAAGACTTTAATGAAAACTACAAAAGCGCACACTTAGACTTTTTTTAACCCACCTTGGCCACAGTTTGCACAATAGAGTCCATGGCAAGGTCAGCCCAGGCATTAGCAAAGGTCTCATTCTGCATTAGAGAAAGGAAGGCCTCCTGGACATACTTGGCATCCCTCAGGACCTCATCAATGAATGCTGTCAAACAGATAATGATAATTCAGGTAATCAGTTTGTCAAGCATTGGAAGCTGTTTGCATAGCGTAATTCTCTGCACATGCTGATACATACGTAGCTGTACTTCCATTGCAACTCTTGCGATCTGCATTGATGAATGGCCAGCCATCATAAAAGTCTGAATGTATTCCCAACCAGGCATGCCTTGTAGAAAATGAAATGCTGAATTGCTTAATCCGAAGATTCTGAGGGGGAAAATGATAAATAGGTTGGATTTCAGGTTTACCAACTTTAATAACAAGTTTCTTTTGTTCACTCAGATGTCAGATGAACCAGCAGGAAATGGCAGTGAGAATTTAAATAGAAACAAGAACCTGTTGTTAAAGAACCTGTTGTACAAGAACCTGGTTTATATTTATATATTAATCAATTTTCATACAAAAGGTAGTGGACTAATACTTTGACAAATTCTCTTGATAAACATTAGTTTGATCGATATAAAAATCCTCCTACCAAAGTTAAAAACAACCTACATCCTGGAAGTAAACGCTATGGTATCTATGGCGCAAAGTCATCTGTCACATGGAATAATCAAACCAGATTTGGCAGATGCCATCAAAGCCAGGTTGCATGACATGCACTCATCCTCAAAAACCACAAGCAAATCTATGTAAGGTAAGTGAAAATTCAACCCATAAAATACAATAAATTTGGGTTAGATACTGTGTTGGGTCATCACTTGATGTGAAATACAGAACCTGAAAGAAAACTGTACTTGTTGTAACAAGAAAAACATTTAATTACTGCATCAAAATTCCATCTAAACAGATGCAAAGTAGTCTGGGTTGACATACAATTGTTCCCCCAGGCTCTGTGGCTGAGCGTCACTGCTGCGCTGGGACCTGCTGTGTTTGAGAACAGCATCCAGGCTCGATGGAGACACTAGGCCCAGCAAGCTGCCAAACACGTCTTTAGTGAAGGCCAGGTCAGCTGAGGCAGAGGTCTGACTCCAAGCCAACAGTACCTGTAGGGATGAGACATGTTACTGGTATGGGCATTTACAATATTAAAACAGCATGCATAATTTAAATGTAATGCAGAGTAAAAGACAAATGCAAGTGGGTTTGTTCCAAATATAGTATGTAATATTTGTATGTAATTGTCAGTGTGACAGTCCTACTAATTACTCTGCATGCTATTTGTCACATACTGCATGACTTCTGAATGCAAAATCATGGTGATTGGATATTGTTGTGGAGTTCCCTCTGTGTCGAGGGGAATATCTAATTGGCATTCCCTGAGAACTGCTGCATATACTTGCTTTTTTTGCAATCAGTCTCAGTGCAGCTAGCATGCTGTTTTGTGTTTAGACTGAGCTGGTTTCCTAACATGCGCAGCAGACATTTGTGTGTTTTCCCACAAGACAGTAAGTAAGGAGGAGGAACCGCAAATGAGTTTCTCACCCTCTCAACTACAACACGGTTAGTAAAGTTCGGAAGTGTTATTTAATATGGCTTATTTCTAAAAAATAGAAAAGCAGATATTTGTAGATACCAATATATGAAAAATGTACCTGTTCAACAACTTTCCACGTATTTACCCCTTCAAATATCAGGCCCGCTTCCCAACTCCAACAATAGGAGGCGGTGATGTTTTGGTCACATAAAAAGGTACGAAAGTCTGCCTCGTTGAACAGCACTAGAATCTGAGAAGGTCAAAATATGCATGAGTGTGAATGATTGTGTGTGAATGATTTGTGTTTGCTTATACAAACTCCTAATCTTCTAACAATATAAAACAGATGAGCTAGTTCTCTGAAAACCTAGTCTGCATAGGCAAACATTAGGGCATTATACGCCAATCCCCATGTGAAAAATGTTGCAAAATATCTTTTGTGAAAAGTATTTGTATTGTGCGTCATTGCTAATCAAGCTGTCATTTTGTCAATTTATGCAATGTAAGACATACAATAACTAAATGTATCAATCAAGAGTTTCATGTTAGAGTATCATGTCGTTAAATTAGCAACACGCTAACACCAAACTCTACTGAAATCAGCTGTAATACTAAATTTATAAAGAAGAATTACTAAATACAACTTTTGAACAG
This sequence comes from Sinocyclocheilus anophthalmus, assembly GCA_018155175.1. Classification (NCBI taxonomy): domain Eukaryota; kingdom Metazoa; phylum Chordata; class Actinopteri; order Cypriniformes; family Cyprinidae; genus Sinocyclocheilus; species Sinocyclocheilus anophthalmus. The sequence continues at coordinate 22,839 of JADLZN010003894.1, read as the reverse complement.
AATATTCATATTGTGCATCATTTCTAATCATATTGTATTTCTAAATTTGTGAAAAATTGTGTATATTGAATGCACATTTAATGCTAACTAAGAAATTAGCCATAGCAGAACAAAACAAAAAAAATTATCTTTAAAATGTTATTTCAATCGATGCCATTTCGACCGCAGAATAATATTAAACGCAACACATAACTTAAGATGGTGGAAATATTCATGTAATTTAGAAAAAATAATAATAATAAGATAATTATCTTTTGATGCATGCATATGCACAGTTGGAAGTAGTTTGTGGACAAATTACACATCAGTTAGAGGGTGAAAAAGTGTTTCAAATGAATTTGTTTTCTCAAAGTCTATGGAGCTTTTGGCTTTATACACATAGTTTAATAAATACTCATATTCTGAACAAGGAACCTGCGCTGAGCTGCCATGAGAGGCCTACCTGATCGAGAGGAATCTTGATTTGGTTGATAAGGTCCTTCACGTCTGAGTTGAGTAGAACAATGCTGCTTGGGGTCACGACATCACTCAGTTTGAAATACACATCTATTTAAAACAAGAGAAAAATATGACTGCACTTTTGACCAACACATGAGAGCTCTTCTGTGAGTATGCAGGCTGGCAGACAGCATTCTAAAGCACTTGAAAGTTGTATGTCTATGCACATTTGGGGGAATGTGCTGGTCAAAAAACCACAGTGTTAGTTAAATCTGAAGAAATCTGAATACATTTCGGTGTCAGTACCATCACAAATGGATTTTATAAAAATGACTGTTTTCAAACTGGTTTCCTGAACACTCCCCCTTCCTCCCAATAGTCAAACAACCAGATAGCCCTGCCCTAAACTCATACGATTGGACGAAAGCAACCTATGAATGGCTTGCATATGCATATTGATGCATATTAAAAGGGTCAAAAAAATGAACAATCATTGTTCATTAACAATGAAAAAATTACACCCTTCAGTTTTACGTACTCAAATAATAAAATACACTTAGCTTTCTTCTCTAAGAACAGGCTGTAACTGTCATGTGATAATTTTTCACCTTGCCAAGTAGGATGCTCACCATTTATAAGACAGGGTGTGGTGCACATCGAACACGTAGTCTGGACTGGTTTTGACAATTGACTCATTGGTCTCTAAATCCCATAATAATCAACATCTCTCCTAAAATAGTAAGCAACCTGGCAGCCAGTAACCTGGGTTTATAAACCTTACTCAAGGGCAGAATGGTGGTAACCATAAAAGGTTCATGCCAGCAGTGTTTTTTTTAACAACCTTCCCTGTTTATCCTTACCTAATGGGGAAAAAAATCTCATCTAACAAATTCAGCGTGTCCAGAGGCACTATAATGACATTTGATAAAAATCGTGCTATGTGGTACAAATATTTATTTAGTCTTTCCAAAGCCCAAGGTCACTTTACAAAGTTAGATGAATGCGCGGGATCACTTTGTATGAACATATATATATATATATATATATATAATATAGCTATATAATACATAAACCTAAATAGTGTGATCCTTTTTGTTCTTTTAAAAATGGACTTTCTGTCAGTTTGTTGAAACTTGGCAGTAACTAGTCCCTGCATGTTTTTGTTTAAATGGGTGTAGATAGATAAATAAATAAATAAATACTGGTATAAATACAGGTTTGGAATATCATGAGGGTCATCACAGAACATGTTGCCCTGGTTGAAACTTTCCTGACCCATGATTTCCTTAAAACGAGGCATGTACTAATGTCTAAATACTGAACATTTCCTTGAAACAGGCTGACTGATCACCAAAAACAACCATGAGCAGCCTATGAGTGCCAATACAAAAAAATATGTGAAACTACTTTCAGTTTAAAATAGGCATTGTCTTGTAATTAAAGAAATGATTGCCACAAATACCATGCAGTTCACCAAGCATGTCAAACAAGTCATCTTCAACACACCTCTCCCTTTCCAGTCACTCATGTAGTTGAGAAAGCCAATGCCTTTAGTGATAACTGTGTTTGTGACATCAGTAGAGATGTTGGCCTGAGGGAAAGTCCTCCGAAGGAAGGTCAAGGTACTAAATGCAAAAAAGAGAGGCTGAGATTCTTTGCAACCAGTCAATAAACACAAACATTACATGTAAGTAAGCATGCAAGTCACACATAATGGGAAGGTGTACTGTTGTGAATATACACATCAGACTGAATTTGTAAAACCAAGCTGGGCACCCACATACCAAAAACATGCACAAGAAGTAAATAGGCACTGAATTGGCTGAACTTTCCAGTGCACAATAAGTACATACACAAAGTGAAGCCTTCAGTGTCACATCATCCTTCAGAAATCATTCTAATATGCTGATTTGGTGCTTAAGAAGCGTTTCTTATTTTATCATTGAAAACAGTTGTGCAGCTTAATTTTTTTTGTGGAAACCATGATGCAATTTTTGTTTAAGGGTCATTTAATTAATAGAAAGAGAATAGCATTTATTTGAAATAGAAATCTTTTGTAGCATTATAAATGTCTTTACTGTCAATTGATCAATTTAATGCATCGTCGCTGAATAAAAGTATACATTTATTTAAAAAAGTCTAACCCCAAACATTTCAAAGGTGGCATATGTGAGCAATTTTTATTTAAACAAGTTCTCAAAACTCACTTCTTAAGATTTTCCAACTCCCCTGCTCCAACATTTAATATCTCTTCATCTGTGGGCTTCAAGAAGAGATCAGGCAGGCCAAGCAGGAAGTCCCACACTGACGTCTCCTGTTGAAGCATATCTAGGACCACCACAGTGCCGCCAATCGATCCCAATATTTCTGTCGGGTTACTGAGCAGCATTTCTGTCAGCTCCTGGCGACCCACACAAGTAAACAGATGAACATCAAAGGGATGTCTAATGATTCACTTAATGTCTTTGACATTTGTGGGCATAATGTGACTAGACTGAAAAATTATGAACAGTGTAGGAGGTCTGACCCCACCTGGTTCAGGGTGAGTAAGGATGCTTCCAGAACAGTGTCATTGGAACTGCAGAAGTTTATTAAGCCTTTCGTAAAGAGATCCTGGGTACTGGCTGATGTGTTGATGGCAGTCATGGAGAAGCTGCATAAGGATTTTTTCAAGACATTCACAGATTCCAAAACTGACTCCATTGTCTACAACAAAGAAAAAAAATCAATGAAGTAAGTAACTGGACATTGAAGAATGTTGATATTTTGAAAAATGTTGGTAATGAAACAGTTGCTGGTAGCCACTGATTTACGTAGTATGGAAACAAATACTGTTGGAGTCAATGGCTACCAGCAACTGTTTGGTTACCGATATTCTTCAGATTATCTTCATTTGTAGCAGAAAAAAAAATAATACAGGTTTGGAACAACATATGGGTGAGGAAATGACGACAACATTTTGGGTGAACTATCCCTTTAAGTAGCCATATTGCTTAAAATATACATTCAAATGATAATGATTACTTTTTAATGGACCATTACAAAAAATACACAACAAACTTTGACTACTGACTATTACCAAAAAAAAAAAAAACGTATATGATGATATTTTGTATTATCTGTAAAACGCATAAAAATGATTAAAAAATAATTCAGCTTTTATTTATTATCTCCTAAAAATAAAATAAATCTGGTATATACACACACACACACACACACACACAAAACATGGATATGTCAAGAATCAGAACACTCATCACTAACCTGATCAACCAGTGCAGTGTTGTTAAAAGTATCCATGACTGAAGTCACATTGGGAATGTTTTGAAAGCTGGAATCTTAAAAAAAAAGATAAAGATAAATAACATAGTTAAATAACAGAAACTGATTAATTATCAATTATTTAACACTGAGTGGCTTTGTTTTAAAAGACTGGTGAAAGTGTACATACTGAGCATCCTGTCCCATAGCTCTAGGAGCTCTGGATTTGATGCATCCCTTTTAAGGATTGAGTGAACCAGTCCTCCCTTCTGTAGATGGGCCAGTGGAGGGAATCCATGAAGCAGTGTTGGTAAACTGAAATATAAAGAGGACCATGGGAATATACAAGAAGTATAATTAACTATAATGATCTAAAAATCAACTATAATTAAACTTTTGTCAAAGAACAAACTATAGTTTTGTTACTAAAATATAGCATATGGTCATATACTCTCAAAATATGTTAAATAACATAGTTATGTACACAACATAGACATGTAATGTATGATTATAAATGCTGACATTTTTGCACATTTTACTTTATAGAGGCAATTCCACTGAAAAATTTTAAACAAACATATTTTTTTAATTATTAAATGTAATTAATACTTTTTTAAACTTTTAGTTCTTTTATATGTTAGTCTAATATTAAAATTTTATTTGGAATCAAGGGGACCAAATGCTAACCCAAATGTAAGGAAAAATATTGAAATGTTTTTCTCCTTTTGTGTTTTACAAGGAAGAAACTGTCATACAATTGTCGAGCAATGATCATGACAGAGATCAATTTAAAGGAAATTATCTTAATTATCTCATTTTAAACAAGCGAATGTTTTCTACCACAGTGCTTTAGACAAACATTTTTTTAACCTATAAAAATATTTTTAAGTAGCACTTTTTAAGTAGTTATATTTACAGTGTGTTTTTTGTGTGTTAATGGAAAATAGAATGTAAAAAAGTCCATTCTTCTTCACCAAGCATTCTTCAGCAACAATGACCCAGCAAAGGTTTTGAACACAGAAAGTTTCATTGTTGACTCAACCTGGGCATGATACACACAGCAGTAAAAGAACTTTTGAACAAACAGCTTTAGTCAACATTTCTCTATACAACAGCCAAACGCTTTTGCTGATCAACTGATCAAATAAGAGAATTCTTAGCTTTATGAATACTGACTAGGCCAAAGGGAACAGCAATGTCACAGGAGGAGCAGTATTTTGCCATGAGGTCTATTATCATCTCATCAGTGATGCATCGACATACAGGTGTGGCCATTGTCATTTTGAACTGAGACATCTTTATTAGACATCACATAGGATTGACATACAGCACACGACATTAGGGTGCTGGCTCATAAATATCACCATTAATGTACACATCTGATCATCAATCATAATATACCAAATACTGAAATCCCCCCAAAAAAACAGACCTCAGACTTTCTGAGAATATGGTGCTACATGAAACAACTGTTTCTGGAAATGTGTTATTTTTTACAGTGAGCGAGATGCCATGCATTACCTGTGAGATTCAGCATCCCTGCGGTGACGATGACCCGTGTACCAATACGATTTGGACTGTCCTTCTGTTAGGTAGGATTTGTTGGCGCATGTACTGTCGGTGTTACACATGAGTGTCTGCAGGAAAGGGAAGAATCCGGCGCTCGGAAGATTTCTAGGTGCCACATAGCCTGAAAGAAACAGCGCAGAGTTAGGGTTAAAGGAATAGTTTAACCAAAATTTGCAGAAAGTGATGTAGAATGTAAGATGTACATGAGTTTGTTTCTTCATCTATATAGATTTGGGGAAATTTAGCATTACACCGCATGTCAGAAGGAGAGTCCAAACAACTGATAAAAATATCTATCACAATCATCCACAAATAATCCACACGACTCCAGTCCATCAATTAATGCCTTGTGAGGTCCATTTTTGTAAGAACAGATCCATCAAGGCATTTTAACTTTAAACAGTCATGTGGATTACTTGTAGAATATTGTGATGTTTTTATCAGCTGTTTGAACTCTCATTCTGATGGCACCCATTCACTGCAGTGGATCCATTGGTGAGCAAATGATGTAATGCTAAATCTCTCCAAATCTGGTGAGTACATTTTCATTTCTGGGTTGAGCTAGTCCTTTAAGGACACCCCATGGCATGGATTGTTGAACACCGTTCTTGTGTTGACATATGTTCTACTGAAATGGGACATTAGACAGGACATATCCAATTCATGATTTGCCTTTGCTAGTCAATGGCAGGTGGTATAAGTTCATGTTCTCATTCTAAAAAGAGACATTTGATTGGACAAAAATGTGCATATACATCCATGTGAGTAAGATGAGTTATCAATATTTTGTTCTGCTTAATAGGAAGAGAAAGACTCTAGTCTACATTTTAAATGCATATGTATGTGCTAAAAGTTTATTTAATCAACTTGTATAGGTACACTAGTATACAGATGACCACAAATCCAATAGTCATGGACTAAAAGCCGCATCCTTAGAAGAAATAAAAAATATGATAAGATAAATCGAATGCAAACAGTATCCACCCCTTTCATGGTAAATTTGGGTAATTTCGGTTAAAATGTAAACAATCAGCGACTGCCAATAAACTTGTTTAAAGGTATTTGGTCTATAAAATAAACATCTGAAAAAACTGTGTACAATGAGGTGCCATTATTCACTCACTCCTTAACCATCAAACATCAAAGGGAAATGTAAAAGTGTAAAAGTATTAACAAAAAACCCAAATGAACTATTAACTACTTATAAAACTATTATTATTATTCACTGTGAAAAGCTTTCACTGTAATAACTACTGCTGTGTCGCTATTCCAGAATATTAAGAATATTAGGCCTATAAATCCTGTATCAATTCAGTCTTGTATTCTGTAGTTTACAGAAGCAAACAAATTTAAAGTATAAGCACTGACACTGCAAGGCAAACTGCACTTTATCTCAGTGTTTGCAGTTTGTGAATCAGAGGCTGTTCTTTTAAGTCCTTCAAACCTAGCGTAGACTATGATGAGTTTGGTCAATTAATAAAAGTAACTTTCACAGAAGGCTAAAAATGTTTTTCAAAGTTTTATCTTGTTGATAACATGACACGCTAAACGTTATAATCACACTTGTGATTGTACACTTCAAAGGGATAACTATGAAATGTGAAAATATTATTTTTTTGTCTTTTGGAAGCAGCATTCAAATCCATTTGGCTCAAAAATCTGAAGGGGAACGTGTACCGTTGGTTTGAATGGGCATGATGCAGCTGATTGTAAGGGGAAAATATTCCATCATTAACTGGAACATTGTCGGATATTTCATAGTGCTTTCCGTCATTTTGACAGATAACAAATATTGTTTTTCTCTGCTAATGATAATACTGTAGATACTTTTTCTCAGGAGAAATATCGGAGAATCAGACCAGAAAATGTCTATGTTCGTTCTTCACTTAATCTAATTGCTATCTGGGGAAAAACAATTCTCAATCATGTTTTCTCAACTTGGGTTGGTTTTTCTCTCCCCGGAGAGGGAGAATATTTGATTTTCCTGTCTGGTTTTATGGTATAGGACTTTCATAGAAACAAACATAATGCTTTGAGTTAAAAGGTACATAAGTGTGATCACTTAAAAGGCTTCATACTGTGGGATTATTGACCTTATACAATGTTTGTCCAGCAAACAGTGTTTGAATGAACCAAAACCATAGAGAAACTATGGAGAACGATATAAAATAAACATGACATAATCTCCTTAGGGTGTAACAAGTATACAAATAATTTACAGAGAAAGTATTATTAACATGAGGAAATACTGACTAGGGTTGTTGCATTAAGTTAGTCATTTACATTTAAGTTTAATAACAGATGTGATTATCGTCATAACCAAAAACATACTCCTCATATTTATAAAGAATATTAACTTTAGGCAAACTTTTCCTTTAAAGTTGCTTTTCTTCCAACCAATATAATATATGTAATTATAACAATGTAATCAATATTCAATTTATTAAAGCCAAGTATGAATCTCATCAAGTTAATGTTTTTAGGCATTTTGCATTTATTCCAAAATAATAATTCAAGGCAGTAACAATTTAAACAATATATTTTATTTGTGACCTTAAGTTCAGCTATTCTTTTTAATAGTTTAATTGAATTTTTCGGATCATCAGTCATCAAAGCTCTTTAAATATTGGTCAAAGACACAGAGATATTTACTTTAATTTCACTAAGCTGATTACTCACTACAAACTCCCACACAGGGGATTTCAGATGTTAGGGGGTCAGAAATGTCAATTGTTTGGGAATAGTTTTTTTTTGCCATTTTTGCCATTTTTATCACAGAATAAAGCAGTAAATAGCCAATATTTTATAGTTTCTAAACAAAGGCTACTGTAATAAATGATATGTCAATTAGCACTGCATTATTCATATATTTTATTTATTTATTACATTAAGATGACTTGAAAAAACACATATAAACCATATATTGTCGCAATCGTGTGTTTAACTGTCTTGACGTTTCATTATGTTTTCATCAAAACATTTCAGATTTTTATTCAGCTTAGCTACAGCGATAGCCGGATGCCTTTGTCCATATTAGGACTTTCCTGGCACGTCATAAGTTATTACTTCTATGAGGCTGTTTTGGACTTTTTCTCTGGCTTCAAATATGAATGAATCATACACTGCATGAGAGCTGATCACAGCCGAACATAACCAGTCATATCCAATCATATCGTGATGGAGGCATTTCCTCCTCTGACATGACTTTCCCCCATACATTCACAATTACCCCCCCACCACCAATTAACTGCCAATGCACTGCAGAGTTTAGCTTCAACCACGATCAAACTAACCTATAGTACCTGTGATTTTCTAATGATCCTGAAGACATTGATTAGCATGTTCAGGTGTTGTTTTATTTTTGTGCTAAGTATTTTTTTCTCATCCAATATTTTGAGGAGGCACTGCCTTACTTGCCTCCTTGGAGGAAACACCCCTGAATATATATGCCGCTTGCTGTATTTCTCAAGCGAGTATCCTGCAGACACCCAAATATCCCACATAATTTGTATAATAAAGTTTTTGTGTCACGGAATGTAGTTTTAACAGTTTTTTAGGTGAGAATGTATTTGTTTAGACTTCAAAAATGCAGTTTGTTAATAAGGATAACGTTTTCTGAGAAGTGAGCTCCATGGAGTCAGCAGCTGTTTAGTGCTCATGAGCCCACCGAGAGCAGCCTTACCTCGGTCAGTTCTTCTGGAATTTGCCACTGGCTCTGATGTCTATAGTGGTTAAACATGAGATATAATTTGTTTTGGGCAAATCTCGTGGGCAGTCTTTGGTCTCATTAATCTTTTATTTGTTCCAGAGCAAATAGTTTTTGCTAGGGCAAAAGTCCTCATAATGTATATCTTTATAACTTTAACCGCTAGCATATCAGAGCGCTGCCTTTGTACTTTTGACTGAATTGCCTAGCAATTTTTATGATGGCTGTTGTTGTTGTTGTTTATTAAATATTATTATTCAATAAATATTATTTTATATAAATAATAGTATTTAATAATAGTATTTAGTATTGAGAAACAGTGTGTGTGTTCATGATGGTGATTTTTGTTACATTATTCCGCCATTAGATGTCGACAAAAGCTGTTTTTAAAAGTGTGTCCAAGTACATCTTTTATACTGAAAGAGAACTAAAAGGGTGTAAGAAGTTATTTTTACTTTTACCAACATCTTGTAAGAGATCCAACAATGCAGTTGAAGCAGGCGTTGTCATTGGATCACCCCTTACAGATGGACAGGCAACGTCAAAAGATAATCACTTTCCCGGGCAGACATTCAAACCTATGTGCTTTTAATTGCTGAATATGAGCAGTGATCTGAAGAATAATGCTGTACAGGTTTTCAGGTAATTCTGTAGCGTCTGGACCAATCAAACACACAATTTTTCATTTGATTTAACAAATCAGTTATTCATTAGATTAACAAATCGTCACGGTCCCCTCACCCAATAAACTGGGTGCCAGGATGTCTGCAAAGACACCATGCATCGCCTGGTTACCATGGCAACCCTGACGCCAGATACATTTACGACCTAATGGCATGTTGAGAAACACCTTTCTCACTACAATTTCCATAGGAAATCCACAGTGCACAGTAGAAATTGACTTTTCTACTATTAATTCATAGGAAACCTTTCTTTGAATGAACACACATATCCTTCTTGTGTATATTATTGCTGTCTTGTATATTATCTGTTGTATTGTAGACTATTTTATGCATGCTTATGATAGAACCACTCATTCACGTAACCTTACATATAACGTGTTTGGTCTCTATTAATTTCGTATTTTCATGATCTAAATGAGAGTGTTTATTATATGTTGGTACATAGGCAATATATTTGTGTTCTAAGAATCTTTAGTAATTTGATTCAAGTTCCATATGCAAATTACCATGCTAGAGACAAGGGTCGTAAAGCCCTCCAGCAATTGCCACCTCCTGCTTGGAATTTCCGTCTTTCTCATTGGACAAGCCCCTCTTTATTGGCGTGAATCTTCCGAGACTTTAAAAGTCCACACTAGGTACTCCGCCCAAAACAAAAAGGTCTGTGGTTCTGTGAGTTTTTGATAAGATACTGTAGAGCTCCAACCTCCAGGATCATAAGTTTTGTGCCAGGCCTCCCGGCCTTGACTTTTCTTTCACCAAGATTCTCTGAGCAAACCTGGTTCTTTTTCATCAACCAACTTCAGCAAAGATCAACTGGGGCCTTCAGATTGCATCAAACCTCTCTTTCAAACAGATGAGATGTGCATGTATTCAAACTTAGTCTTATTAATTGTTACATTAGGTATCATTTGCACCTTTTAGAAAGGTGTGTTTGAACTAGGAATTTGATGTTTCCTTTAGGCTGTAGATCTGCTGAATATGCAAATGGTTCCATAACTTCATATTCTTATTTCTCCTCTTTACTGTGTTAAGCTTTAACCCTTTCCTATACCAACGGTATGTGTGTGTGTATGTGTATGGTGTGTATGTGGTATGTTTAGACAGTGTGTGTGTTTATGTGTATGTTAGACCAGTTTTAATTTTTATGTCGTATTTTGGACTAGTTAATAAGGTTTTATGTAGTTAATAAAACCTTACTTGTATCACACTTGGTGGTTCGTGGTTCATTGTTTGCTTATAACTGTAGTCACTTAATCATGCAGATTTATGCCACAAGCTCTGTGTAGAGTTGTACAGTAAGAAGGTTATTTCCTTAACCAGGAAATTAACGTTCTTAGAATTGACAGACAGTTGACCCTGAGTGGTCAGCTAAATGTCTACAGCGGATCTAAAATATTCATACTTAATTATAACTAGTTATGATTAATTATTCATATTTCCCCATGAGCTGATTCGCTACATCTCACTCACTCAGTCCATTCCTCTCTCATAATACTCTACTCTACATTATACAGTGAGCTTTTAATACAGTAATACAATAAGCTTTTAATGAAGCAACTCAACGTTCCTTCGTTACTAGTTCTAAAGTGACGTTTTCGAATTAGTAAGGGACACTTGAGCTCAGCTGTTAAACTGTCAAAATTGAGATTTGAATTTGTGGCGGAAGGAAGTAGTTCCGCACAAAAGAGGGCTTTTAAAGACACTCCATTGTTGTCTTTTTTTATTTACACACTTGTGCCATTGAACTGTTGTATAAATGCAATATCACACTTGTAGCTGTACGATATGGCTGTATATCAGCACGCTGTGATTACCTGGCTGCAGCCTCGTGCCTACGGCTGTATCACAGCCGTGCTGAAATACAGCCAAATTGCACTGCTACTCTTGTGATATTGACTCAGACCTTCTCAGGATAGAAGCCACAATCTTTATGTTTACACCAACTCTAACCTTCAGTCACTGTCACGCCACTGAGATCACAACAAACTTAGATACTTAGATGACTTCCTTTTGCAGTCTAAATATAGGATGGTACAGTGGTACATACATGTGTCTCTGAGTTGTGGAGGAAACTGTGAACGGGTGATCGCCAAGATAATAAAGATCACAAGTGGCCAGACAAGGAGAGCCAGCGACCAGGCCTGAAAAAAATCAACAAACAAATGTGCTGTCAGATTTTCCTGTTGGTTATATTGTACATGGTTATTAATCTCAGTATAAATTGGAAGGATTACTAATAAAATTATGGTTACATACTGTATATAGTTAACTTTTTTAGACATTACTGTTTGTTTGTATGTATTTATTTTAAAAAACCAATCTGAACATATCATTAAATTGCACATATATATATGTATATATATATATAGATAGATATCTAATAATATAATTATAGAGATATATATATAAATAATAATATATACTTGAGAAGACCGTATTGAAATAAAGGTTTTAAGCGACACATGAGGAATATACCGCGATCTGCACAGCTAATATAACTGAGAAGCAAGATAAAGAGTTTTATAACAGTGCCTTGGAGTGTTAACCTTAATTTTATAACAGCAATATGCAACCAATCGCTCCCATACTGTACAGTATTTGCTTTTACAGTTTTAAATTCAGTATGAAAATCTATGTTATATGTGAGCTGTATCCTGATTCTGAACCTATAGAGCTCCACAGAATCTGGGTACAGGTCTTTATTGGTTGTTGTTCAGTGTACAGGAACATAACAAGTTTACGGTTTACTCACGGGCTGCCGGATGACACTGAGGCCATTTTTCCAGAGAAGTAGTCTTAACTGTTGTAAGAAGGAGGCCATCAGAGGAGAGGTGCTGATATCCATGAAGCCAACGTACATTCAGAAAAAAATTAATAAATAATAATAATATATATAGTATATATATATACATATCTATATATATAATAGATATATATATATATATATTATATATATATACTGTTTTTCCTTTTTATTTATTATAATGAATTTTATTTTTTTACTTGCTACGTGTAACTGCATATAAGCTAACTAACTGGACTGGTTATAGCAACGTGCATATCATGTTCTCTTTTGTTAGTTTTGACTGCTTTTATTGTTTTCATTTGTAAGTCGCTTTGGATAAAAAGTGTCTGCTAAATGACTAAATATAAATGTAAAATTCATTAATAATTACCACAAAGGTATTTATCATTCTGAAAATGTTTTAATTGAAAACGTAATAGTAAATGTTTGATTGCCTGTTATTGAGCACATCTTTGTAATGTTGGTTTTGGGCTTTGTTTCATTGTCCATTGTCTAGCTTTGTTGCCTGTAACTTCTGCTGGTGAGTTGTGTCCATGTCTATGTTCTTGTTTTGCCTAGTCAAGCCAAGCCAAGCCAAGCCATGTCTGCGTGTATTGTTTATCTGCTATAATAAATAAAACCACTTGGGTTCTCACAACGCTCGCATTCAGTGGACATTTTATTACAATCTTACATCCACTGTCAAATGAGAATGCTGTTCTTTAACAGCAGCCTCTACTGTATAAAGCCAACAACCTGTAAGCATGTATTGTTGCAAATATAATTTTTTGTGATGGTCTGTTTTAGTCACTTACAGTAACATTTCAGACAATGTACGACAATGTTCTCACCTTTTACAGTAGGTAGGACACACATTATAATTAATCATTGTACTGAAAGATAACCATCCCATGGAAAGAACCTGAATATTTGCTGATAGAATGATGGCAGCTGTGCTATAGCACAGACACAAGGTTAGTGTTACCCTTCTGATGGTCATTTATGGCCAGTAGCTGGTTCCAGCTGATCTACATGGATGATCAGCTGGTTGGGCTGAGATCAGCTTTGTTATACTTGATTAAGTTAATAGACCTGTACAAACCAGATAAATAAATAAATGAAAATAAAACAGTTTGACCATTTTAAAGCATTATATGGTATAGCCTAGTATGTTTTATTGCACAAATTCCGTAGATTTACTATTTTTATGATAATGTAATTTTTATTTAGATAAGGTTAATATAAAATAATAATTTTAATAGATATATTTAATAAAATACAAACAAAAAGTATGTATACACAAAAAAAATGATGATTCACTCGTTTTCTTAGTGCGCTTCTTTGTCTAAAACTGTTCAGAATCATTCATGTAAGCTTTTCCTCACTGATTTGCTTTTTTATGTCATATTAGTACCTGTATTTATTATTGACATAGGCTATAACGGAATCTCAGATATTCACTTTATTATCGCACCTACAAAAGTAATAAATATGAAGACTTCAGAACTCTAAACTTACTATACTACAAAAAGAATATAGATGAAGTTAGGCTATATATTTACCTTGTTTAGCCTGGATTGGATTTAATGTTATTGGGTCCGATGCGTTTGATATAATGACATTTTGCCAGGTTATTCTTAACAAAGACCCCTTTCCATGTGATATTCCACCAACCGACAAAAACAACGAAAATCAAGTATGTAGAGTTTATAATTCGCCGGAGAATTTTTCTCTCTCTCTCGTCAGGTGTTCGCACCGGTGTCAATGATATCCAGTATTCACTTTTCTCTGTTCTATTCACTCATTGACTATACAGGTGAGAGGCGGGTGTTTCTCACACGTTGCATGACCGGTTTGAGGATTCCGCGCCTCATGTGTGAGTGAGTCAATCGAGAGAAATTTGATAGGTAAACCTATTCAAGATGTAGCCTATGGATACCCAAAGCTGGGTATTTGCATACCTAAAAGTATCGAGGCTTTAATTTTAACTAAATGTCTCATTGGCAAGGTGGTAGCGTGGCTAGTATTAGTTTATGCGGTTGTCCAGTAGTTATATCGTTTTTTAAAGGGGTCATATGATGCCATTTAAAAAATTTTTCTCTTTGGAGTGTTACAAACTCTTGATGCATAAATAAGATCTGTAAAGTTGCAAAGACTAAAGTCTCAAACCCAAGAGATATTCTTTATAAAAGTTAAGACTAAGGAGTTAAGTCCACGCCCTCCTACAACGCCTTGTTTAAACATGCCCCCAACATTCTACCTCACTGGTGGGCAGATTGGCATACACGCCCAATGTTCACGCAAAGAAGAAGGCTAACTTTATTCCGCAGCTGTGGTATTGTTATTGCACCGGCCAGCCATTTCGTGGAGACTCCATGGGGGTGTTTCATTGTTAAAGTGAAACTACTTTGTTTGGCCTTCCAGAAGAGGATGATATTTGCTTCGTCATGCCTGGAGCTGATCTTTGCTGGTCGCTGAGGGAATACATCAATTTCGTGCTGTGGATCGGCTTTCACCGGGGACGAAGCAGAGTCCAGCCAGGAGTCGTCACATGTGGTTGCCGCAAAGGGCCCCCCCTCCGGATGCTCCTTCGTCGAATCCGCTGGCCGAGCAGTTCTCAAGCCCGTCAGCCTCCGCTCACTCAAGCCCACCGTGTGTGACGCTGTGTTTCGTTGTGAAAGCGAAACTACTTTGTTTGGCCTTCCAAAGAGGACACAACTAGAAATCAGGGGTTAAGTTGTATTAACAACACTGTTCAGAAGAACGTTCCACCCCAATATCAGATATGTTTCGCTTTTTATGGAGGACTGTTTCCTGAACCTGGGAGAGCAAAGGCTGTTTCTATAAAGTGGGGCAGTTCTATCTTTGCAAGGACAGTCTGGCGCTTCTCACAGCCTGTAAGTACGTTTTTTATATTTAAGAATTTGCCACTGATGTCAACGCGAGTTTTGAGCAGTGTAGAGTAGCGCTTGTTGTTTGTCATTTCTCAGATCACAAATGCAGACATGGTTTTATGTTTACGCAGTGCGATACGCAACGCAACGCGTAAAAAGACAGTATAAAAAAGTCATTATAATCAGTAATTATGTCACCACACAAATGCCTCGTTTATAATGGGTTTTTATTGTTTTTGTCTCGTCGCTCCGGGACAAGGCATGACAGTATGGTAAGCGGCGTAACATTTCCGTCACACACTTGAGGTATTCGGCCAGGTGGGATAGCTGGCCAATCAGAGCATACCTCGCTTTTCAGACCGTGAGCTTTGTAAAAATCGAAGCGTTTCAAAAAGACGGGGCATAGAGAAGAAACAACAATGTACAGTATGTGGAAAATAATATTTTTTGAACCTTAAACCGCATAAACACATTTCTTTACATCAAATACACAAAATAATGTTATTTTTAGCAACGTCATATGACCCCTTTAATGATTTTTTTTCAGCTTTTAGGTTTTAGCTCAATTATGTGACATTTCAGTTGCAAATCTATTGGTTGAACTAGGCCTACATTTCTTTGGTCATAGTGTCACTATTTGCTAGCTTTTAAATCATGTAACATTTTAATAGCTACTATATTGTTCGTTTATCAGCTTTTTAGTTAATTCAGTAAATAACGCTGAAAAAATATTTAAGAACGATGCCTCGAATGAATCAGAGTTTAATCGGTTCTTTTCAGTGAATCTGTCCAGCGGGTCTTCAAAACGGTCTGAATCAGTTCTCGATTCAGTTCGAATTGGTCCAACAGCTCACTCCCACACTGAATCAATCGCTTGGAGTCGTTTCTCTGTCACTTCAATAGTAACAGGATATGTACATATAGAAGCAGAGAACAATAACTTCGCTGGATGATGTGAAGAAGGACTTATAGTACATTGAAAGGAGAGCTGTAGATCATATCGTTTGCTAGCAGTTAAGAAGCTCTTTATTTAAAGTTCAACACCTGTATGTACAGCTTGGAAATGTGTACTACAGGTCAAGACATTTTCAAAAAGACACTAATAGTAAAGTCCCATATAGTTTATAGTGTAGCTACTTCCTCTAAAGGGTAGAGTTCAGCTTAGTGCCTAAGTACTGCCTAGTTTAACACAGACAACTACGCAATAACTAAAAATATGACAAGTATTGGTCAAATAAATCTGTCTTATTTCCCATGTGCTATTCACACAGCTATTGTTATTGAGGAAATAAATATTTATGTCAGGTTGGGAAGGTTTCATAATTAGAGTGAAATCTAAATTTCCAGTAACATACTTATGCTATATCTAAGTAAAATAGATTTTTACACTAAGATTGAACTGTGTTTTCATGATATTGTAATATTTTTCAGTCAACAAAAACTATTACAATATTTGTTGGCCAAAGCAGTTTCATATGTTAAAACACATAATCAGAAATATTCACTGAAGAAAGTGTTTGAATAGGTTATTCATAATTGAGATATTATGAATCATTATGTATTTGTGCAGCAACAGTACATTATATTTTTTTTAGCCATTTTGTGATATACTTTAAACTGTGGTAAAGGACTGGTTGAAAAAAAATGTTCTCTGTTCTACACTGAACCAACGAACCAGTTCAAATTCTTTTGTTCAGTCTGTCTTGATCAGACTATCAGTTTTTTTATGACTTTTAGATCACATTCAGTGTTTTTTTCATGATGGTTGTACAGGTTGTGAAGTTCATAAAGCTTCCCTTTGTCTTTAGGTTAAAAGGGAAAATACAATAACAGTACACACATTATTCTGAACTATATCACCTAACATGTTAATCAGTTCTAAAGCTGATCGTAATAACAAACAGCCAAGATTAGGATCTACATAACACGCTATTGTTAAAATAAGAGACTGGAACTATGGAAACTGGCTTGGAAAGATTTCCAGAGTCGTCAACAGAACAAAAGACTGAAAGATGTCTCATGCCGCCCTCTTTTCTGGGAGAATAAATCACAAAGCATTGTCTCCACCCACAAGTTGAGGTAAAATGATAAGTATAGCTTTGAGCTGGACAGATTAGCATCATATGAAACCAGATTCATGCCCCAGGAGAGAGATTGCAAAAAACAATCATGTAAAAATGAGCGAAAACCTACAGCAAATGTATTCTTTTATAATGTATCTAGCAGACAACTAATTACAGAAATTTCAACTAGAAATTTAATTTAGGGGAAAAAAAACATTTCTAGAAAAACTTCACAGATGAAAATACAGTACATCTTTGAATGGTAATTGTGAACCTACATTTACATTTCCAAACAAAAAAAGAAATATACAAAACAAAAACCTCAACTGTTTGTCATCAAGTTAAGAATGCTACCATTCCTGATGCTTATTACTGACTGTGATTTTAGAACATGCTTTGTACTGGAATCTATTACCTCATCTAATTAAAGGAATAAACACTACTGTAAAAATGTATGGCAAAGTCTATGAAAGCACTTTTTTTTTGTTTGTTTGACAGGCACAATACTGACAGATACATCAAATAAACACTAATACTGTATGTTCATACATGTTTTTTCTGTATGTTCATACATGTTATAAAATATGCTGAGACCAAAATAATTGGCAAGTAGAGCTTTACACAAAAAGCTAGACTTCAAAGGCTGGAGCAGGGGTGAAAAGTCATGTTGACCTTTTTCAAAAAGGTTTGATCACAGTGTTATGCACAATTCATCTTGAGTATCAACAATCCGAATCAAAGAACTGTGAGAACAGAGCAGCAGCATTCACAAATTCCATATGCGACGGCAAGATATGAGATAAAAAGCCATTTGATATATTCCACTTATGGCTCACCTTATCTTCTTTAACTTACAAAGGCCTTTCAAACTTGTTACACAATCAAAAACCATTGGCTCTGCTATGAAACTAATAATTCATTTACTGAAAAATGACTCACCTTCAGGACATACAGGATGTAGATAAGTTTGTTTCTTCATCGGAACAGATTTGAGAAAGTGGAGACTCTGCAGTGCTATGGGTGCTGCGGAATGGAGGTACAAAAAAAAAATCATCACATAATCAACAATAATCCACACACCTCCGCATTAACATCATACTGCATGTTTTGTAAGAAACAAATCCATTATTAAGCCGTTTAAACTTTAAATTATCACTTCTGGCCAAAATACCGGTCCATAATCCATAATAACAATTCCTCAAACCATCCCCAATTGTCCCCTCTCACACATTTACAATCCAACAATATCTCTTTTTTAGACTGTTTTGGACGCATATTTCTCTCCCAATTCAGACGCGACTCTTTTCACACTGGAGAAAGCATATTTGGATAGAGGACAAACAGCTTTTTGTTTCACAAAATGTTAATTGATGGACTGGAAATATGTGGATTACCTGTAGATTACATGTGATTGTTTTTATCAGCTGTTTTGACTCTTATTCTGACGGCACCCATTCAACTGCAGAGGAACCATTGGTGAGCAAATGATGTAATGCAAAATTTCTCCAAATCTGATCCAATAAAGAAACAAACTCATCTACATATTGGATGGCCCCCCTTTTTATGAAGGGGAGTAAATCTATCAGGAGAAATTCATTTTGGGTGAACTATTCTTTTAAAAGATTGTAATTTCAACATTGTCAGCAAACGCATTAAAACATATAGAGAATCCTCTTAAATCTGAAAAATCAACTGCAGTCTGTATGATCAGCATCAAGTTTTCTGTGTGATCAGTAGACAATTTTCCAGTGTGTTGGTTGTTCACATTCGTTCTCATCGTCACCACAGAATCGGTTATAGGTGGTTTTAGGATCGAAACCTAGGATCTCCCTTTCCTCGTGTATTCTGAAAGAGAACGTTGAAACTGATGTCCCAATGAAATACCTGACAAGAAAGACAACTCAGATGTGAGTGGGTGACGTACTCTTACAAAAGAGATAAGCCATCGCAAACAAAACGATTGCAAGATATATTTACAGTAAAATGTCATACAACAGCATGTGATAGGTAGGATCAAAGGTTGTCATATCAAACAATGAGCATTTTTTCCAGTTAAGCAAGTGCTTGAGTTGATTGGAATGATCAAGCCATTATGTCATGGGGTTATACATTTCCTGTTTTTAATGGAAAGAATCTTTTGAGTCACACCCAATTCAATGAAACAGCAAAGAATCTAATTAGTAAGTGTTATTGCTAAATACATTTTTAAAGTTAAGTCATTAATTTAAATATTATTTTGGCAAGTGAAAAATGTTTTCCAAAACAATCGATTTTGTCATTATATTATTCCCAATTCCCAATACTTGGTTTGAATCAAAACTAAATTAAAATCAATGAAAGAGATGAAGAAAAAATATATAAACACTAAAAGAAAATTCTGGTTTGAAAAGCAACTAACTCTAAAATCGAGTAGGCGATTCATCTTTCAACACAGTTGATAAAGCAGCTTTTGTCCACCTGAAGCATACAAAAAATGCAATGTCATTCAGTAACCGCTTTGTTGTGATGAAAAAAGGAGAGCAGAGGGTGTGATTCAATACCTCGCATGAGCGCAGATCCACTGGTCTATGATAGCCACCCCTCCATCCTTCAAGAGCTCCAGGTCCTCCCAGGTGGGCTTGTATTGTACCATCTCAGGTAGCATCCTTTTCAGTTTAGCTAGCTCTAAAAGCAGAAACAGCCTGATCTCACATACATATATATATACTACTGCACACTACTGTTTAAAAATTACGATTTTTTTAAATGTTTTTAAGTCTCTTATGCTCACCAAGGCTGCATTTATTTGATCAAACATATGGTAAAAACCATCATATTGTGAAATATTATTACAATTTTAAATTTATTTCTATTTTAATATATGTTAAAAATGTAATTATGCAAAGCCAATTTTCAGCAGCCATTACTCCAGTCTTAGTGTCCCATGATCCTTCAGAAATCGTTCGAATATGCTGATTTGTGCTTAAAAAAACATTTATTACTATTATAAATGTTGAAAACAGTTGTACAGCTTAATATTTCTGTGGAAACCATCAACAATTTTATTTCCCTCTTTTTTTTTTTTCCTTTGATGAATAGAAAGTTCAAAAGAACAGAAATCCTTTGTAATATTATATGTCCTTACTGTTACTTTTGAACAATGTAATGCATCCTTACTGAATAAAAGTAGTTATTTTTTAAAAGAAATGTACTGAGCCCAAACTTTTAAACAGTAGTGTTTAGGAAAAGAAGATTTTAAGTGAATAAAAAAATTGCCATTTGCTAATACAAAGCTGTTGGATGGCTTCAGAAGACTTATATAATAAGTCTTCTGCTTAATATAGCACACAAATCATATGGACTACTTTTAAGGTGCCTTTACTGTGTTTTTTAGATATGCATGAATATTTTTCCTATATTCTGCTGAACAGAAAAAAATATCAGCTCAAGGCTTTGAGATGAGGTTTAGTAAAAAATAACAAAAATGTTTCCATTTTTTGTCTATTCTGTGAATGTTTTGTAACAAAAATAAATAAATAAATGTTTCTGAATGAAAGCTTAAATAATTTGTACATTGTTGTTTTAGTCTTTTTAATAGTGTCTGTACCTTCTTCGTCTGCATCGGTGGCAACAAAGACTTGTTGAAGCTTGTGCTTCTTCATGAGACTACGGATCTTCTTCACTGCTTCTTTGAGGCTGGGCACATCTTCTCTGTGCCCCCAGATGAAGTCCTTCCTACGCAGGTGGACTCCCAGGTAAGGGCCTCCCTTAGCACTGCCCAGCCTGTTCTGGGTCCAAGAGTTTACAAAAGGTCATGCAACAAATATGACAGTTTTGTCACGCTGAAATGAGTGTGGGTGTAAAGCACATGGCAAGCATTCCAGAAATTAACTGTCTTGACATGTGAACAAAAGCTCTGACAAAGCTCAAATACTTCATCTTGTTACATAAACACCAGTTTGACTATACCTATTATGCTGGCAGCAATGACACCAGTACTTTTTGTATTTGAACAATGAGAGGGGAGAGTTAATGTAAGTGAAATATACTTTCATTCGGGTCCAGTCTTCGTTATACGGCGTCTGGTCCTGTTTGTCTGTGGAGTTGAGATACTTGGCCCTAAACTCGTCTCCTATGATACGTAAGTGTTTGGCAAACACCATACTTCGCCGCGTCTGTAGAACAATAAAATGAGATAGGTGAGATATCTTTCAAAAAGTCTAATTAATGCTACATTTCTAGCCAAATTATTTTAAAAACCTGAGAATATTATTTCATGGGCTTACATCCCAGTAGTCCTTCCCAGCATAGTGATCATGAAGGACAGTTTCAGATCTGTCCAGCATTATTGACCTGTGGTTCAGTGACAACACATGTACAGGGACCCCATTTGCATTTAAAAGCTATTTTAATTCAAACTTATTTCCGAAGTGACTTACGTAGCATTTAAGTTATTTTGTAAGACAGGAGCCAAGATAGAGGCATGTCCCTGAGCAGATAAACAGGTGACATTCAATGCCCTGGTCTCCTCATAACCCCAAAGCCAACCTCTGGAGAAAAACAAAATAAGATTTCATTAAAGAAATGGATTGAATTTCTTTTCCTATGCATTACTTTTTTTGGTGGAACACAAAATAAAATATTTTAAAGAATGTTGTTTTGTTTGGACTTTTTTT
This sequence comes from Sinocyclocheilus anophthalmus, assembly GCA_018155175.1. Taxonomy (NCBI): domain Eukaryota; kingdom Metazoa; phylum Chordata; class Actinopteri; order Cypriniformes; family Cyprinidae; genus Sinocyclocheilus; species Sinocyclocheilus anophthalmus. The sequence continues at coordinate 785 of JADLZN010003894.1, read as the reverse complement.
TGTATGGAAACAAAGTTCAAAATATATTATTTTGCATTCAACAGAACAAAGAAAATAATACACTGAAAGAACATGAAGGTGAGTAAATAATCACACAAACTATCCCTTTAAATTTCGGTTTGTTTCTCACACAAAGCAATTGTTTGGCTTCAGATGATAATCAAATATAATGCATAAGTTGTAAGGACATACATTTAAATGTTTGGGGTCAGGAAGATTTATAATATTTATAATATATAATTGTATTCAGCAAGAATGCATTAAATTGAAAAGTGACATTTAAAGACATTTACATTTTTACAAGATTTCTATTTTCAAATAAATGCTGTTCTTTTGTACTTTCTATTCATCAAGAAAATCCTGAAAATCATGTTCCCAGTTCCCCCAAAAACACTAAGGAAATGTTTCTTGAAACCCATCAGATATAAATATTACAGTATTCTATTTATATGTACACACACATACAGTATAGTTTGAAATTTTTATTTTTGGGGTGAACTGTTCCTTTAACAATGATTCATGTATGGCTTTAAAAGGCACATAAACAATACCTTGCATCCTTCTATAAGTACAGTATGTCTGTCAAAAGCACCTGAACTGGCTGAACTTGTCATTTTAAAGCAGTACCTGTAATAACCCTGTTTGTCTTTTGAGTACATTAGCTTTTCGATGCATGGTCGTTCATCCACCTTCTCCTCCCATTTCCCATCTGTCCAGCCCTCGGCATAGCTCTGCAGCACAAGGATCTGGTCAATGAAGGGACCTCCAGACTCTGAGATCAATAA